>BLSH010134353.1:0-14097 GCA_018402905.1 Glandirana rugosa
GAGAAGAGTAACGGGCAGCAAGTGTATGTGCTGGAGGAAGAAGGAGTGTATATATGGCAGTTTATATAGAAGGTCCTGTGATTGATTCTTGGGCATCCCACAGTCATCCCTATCCCCTTTCAAGTTTAACCCCTAAATAAAACAACAAAAACAAAGTACCGGCCTGTTCAGTGACTCGTGTGATTGAGGGCAGCAGGCAAGTGGACCACAACTAACAGCTACCCCCAAGGGGGCACATGGCTACATTAGTTTACCGCAAACTTGCTTCTACCCTTCCTTCAAGAACCCAATTTGCCAATCAGACCACTTACAGCTAATTGACTTGATTCTCTTAGTACATAACCTGCACCTTCACAGTACTACACGCATAATTCTTCCTCCTCCATCCCCACCTGTTTCCCTTCTGTCAGGGTTGGGCTCCTGCTATTTACTAGCTGCTCTTTCTTTCAGTGCACAGAGGCTGCTCAGCTGTCAGTTAATTACCAGCCATTTATTTTTCCAGACTGACTCACCTTGTTACCATTACCTTTCTCATTAGTCCACCCTACAAACAGCCCCTTTTGGCTATTTAGCTTTAGCTTTGCTCATTTCCTCCGTGCCCTCGCATGGTCAACATCTCCTGTGTGTTCCTGCAGTTTTCCTGTGTATGACCTGGCCTGGCTGACTTCTCTTCTGATTCCTGCTCCTGATCTTTGGCTCCTGACAATGCTGACTTCTGGTTCCCTGATCTTGACTCGTCTGATTACACGCTTTGGCTTCTAAACCCTGGCTTCTGTTTTTGACTACGTTCTTGAACTGTTGTTATTTTTGCTATTATTTTTAACTGCATTTTCTGTCTCTGCCTGTTTTATGGTTCCTGGCACCTTCATACCGAAGTTACTATCTCATGGAAATTTACTTCAATAACCTGCATAAGCACTAGATTTCTTAACCTGTTAATAGCCTACTGATCATTCAAACTCCATCAGGCATGCACCGCCATAAGGGCCCCAATAAAGCCAGCAGATTATAATTGTTGTCCTCTGTCAAAATCTTTTTTTTTTTTTATTCCATTAGAGGACATTATTAAACTGTTGGTGCTCCTTACACAAGGAATTTGTTATCAATTTGCTTCTCAAAGACCTGCTGCAAGACTTGGACTTATCGGGGTCACGTAAAGGGGACTTGATGGTGGCATAATCAAACAGAGGTCTTGATTTACAGTCTGGCAGCCACCACTCTGTCCCTTGGTGTCCCTGCTACAGTTTAAGCTTGCTCATTAATTGGTATCAGTATTGAGGCCCGGTTGTTTATTGTCTCCTCTGTGAGTGTTAGCGTAGTTGGTCTCTGTATAGGGATATGGGGTTTCTATTTGTCTATTTCTTGCTGAAGTTGTTATTCTGTGTAATCTGCCATTTGAGAATAAAATCACATCTTCACTTAAATTGGTGTTGTTAATTCCTTTTGGGGGGGGGGGGGGTGTTGGAGTGGTGGTCACAGTAATAATAGGTGTTTGGGTTCAAAAAAGGAAGGGTGACACCTCTTTGGTGTCCTACTGCAATGAATGAACCTCAGCCTGGACTCAAACCAGCGCATGCCCCCAACGTGTTTCACTCAGCCCCCCGGAGCTTAATCATGGGGATAGGGAACTCATGCGTATGGGGAGTATTTAAGCATCATTGGTAGTTACTTGTTAGCTGCAAAAAGGTAGCAGGTGTGTGTGATTAATTGTGATGTTAAGCGCTTGTTTTTAGCTGAAACGTGATTGTTCTTTACTTTTACTCAATACATTTTAGGTAATCACTGGTTTACACTATGTGGAGTCTCTCTTTCCTCTATGGCTTTATATGATTGCTGAGGACTACAATGTGTGACAGCTCATCTTTACCCTGTTGACCAATTGAGAGTCTGGGTTTTATCTTGATATCGGCTTTAAAGATTATTGGATCACCTCATTTCCAGTTTTGTTATGTGGAACAGCTTCCTGCCGGATGTCGGTACTTCCAATGTCTATCTGACCCAGGAGACGCATGTCTCACTGAGTCCAAGTTATCTGGTAAGCCTCCTACATGTTGGTGGTGGTTCCTTACTTCACAGATTTACGGATTCACAGAATTCACAGAAGTTCCCATATATTTACCCCATATGAGCTGCACCTTTTGCACTTTAATTTGAATATTGGGGATTGTTTACAGTTTTACTTCTTTTCACATTGGTGGACATATCAATTGCCCATCCTTACTTTGGACAATCACTGGTTTTTGCACTTATTCGTGTATTATACAATTTTATTATTTGATTTTTCACTGTCATTATTGCAATGTGATGGGGTCTTAGAGGCTCCTCCCTTCTATATAGCGCTGCACATTTTTCCTCTTATAAGTGTAATTTGGCCTAGAGTGCTACCCTCTGTGAAATGTGAACGATTGTGGGTCAAGAAAAATGTATAAGCATGTATACTCCCAATTGGGCCAGCGAGCAAAAAAATGAACTCATTTTATTAAAATACATGCAACAAAAATAATACATTGTTTTTGATTTATATTCGCAGTTAAAACTATGTTTGTAAAGGAATTTTTTTTGTTTTGTCTACAATTTCATGAGGAAAAGAGGAGAAATGGATTCCCTAATAGTTCCAAAAGACACTCAGTGCTGTACAGGGGTAAATCATATATAGGTCTTATACATGACGGTGTGTTGAATATGTAAATATATGAGCATGCGGTCACAACTATATGTGCATAGAGAGCAGCAGCAAGTCAGGTGTTTGGGTGCCAGGTCTTACTCAGAGGGTATAATCATTCTGCAGCTGCTAAGGGGATGCACTACAAATAGAAGCCATACTACAACTTCTATGAATAGACCATGATCTCTGAATGGAGGAGGTGGAGCTATGAATTATCCGCCTGTCCCGCATTCAGAGATCCAGTGTAACTATTGATATGAAAAATATGTAAAAATTTAGAAAGTGTGTAATATCATAAGTTAACCACTTGAGCTCCGGAAGGTTTTACCCCCTTCCTGACCAGGCCATTTTTTGCATTACGGCACTGTGTTATTTTAGCTGACAATTGTGCGTTCCTGCAACACTGTACCCAAAAAAAAAAAAATTGTCCTTTTTTCCCCACAATTTGAGCTTTCTTTTGGTGGTATTTGATTACCTTTGTGGTTTTTATTTTTTGTGCTATAAACAAAGGCTGACGATTTTGAAAAAATAACAATATTTTTTACTTTCTGCTATAAAACATACTCAATAAAAAATGAAAAAAATCTAATTTCTTCATCAGTTTAGGCCAATATGTATTCTGCTACATATTTTTGATAAAAAATCCCAATAAGCGGGTATTGATTGGTTTGCACAAAAGGTATAGCATCTACAAACTATGGGATGTTCTTATTTTTTTTTTTTATTAGTAATGGTGGCGATCAGTGACTTACAGCGTGATTGCGTTATTGTGGTGGACAAATCGGACACCTAACTGACACTTATGACACTTTTTAGGGACTAGTGACACTAATAGAGTGATCAGTGCTAAAAATATGCACTGTCACTGTACTAATGACACTGGCTGGGAGAGGGTTAACATCAAGGGCGATCAAAGGGTTAACTGTGTGCCTAGGTTGTGCTTACTGACTATGGGGGATGTGACAAGGGGAAGGCAAAGATCTGTGTTCGTGCTTAGAAGAAACACAGGATCAATGCCTTCCCTTCTGAAAGAACGACAATCTGCCTTGTTTACATAGGCATATTGTCGTTCTGCCTGTGTCCTGTGCAATCGGCAGGTGCTCATGGGCATCAAGTCTGCGGTACCCGCCGCTGGGCTCCCGCTGTATGTGATCACAGTGGTAGTGGGTCACCGAAGGCACGTGCCCCAGACCCAGAGGTGTCAGATCACTTACTAGGTACGTGATATGGTGCAGAAGGTCTGTCCTGCCACAGTACATCTACAGTGAGCGGTCTGAAAGTAGTTAAAGTGGTTGCAAAATAAGGTGACCATACGTCCCCAATTTCTGTGGACAGTCCCTGGACTGAGGACACAAGACTGTTCCCAGTTTTGTCCCTGGCAGGCAGGGGTGGCATTCTTTAGCGGGTCACCCTCTGCAGATCTCCAAGGAAGGAGAGGACGAAATGTGCCACCAGCTGCCCTGGATCCAGACCGCCACCGAGCTCCTAGAACACGGACTGGAGGAGCCGCTGGATCTGTCGCCATGAGCCCACACTCCACACCCAGCCAAGAAGCTGGTGCACCCAGTCGGCACCTTCTACCCCTGGGGCTGTTGTCAGCAGGAGGAAGAGGGGATCGGGCCAGCACTCTGCAGTCCCGTGGAGAACACATACCTCCATCAGGACTACTGTGCTTCCCAGTGCTCATGGCAAGGCACACTGTCCCCTGTGCTCCCCTCTGCAGCCACTCATAGGCGTGTTCGGGGCTGATCCCTGCCGCTCGCCCCTCACTGCCATCACTTGTGTACAGAAGGGCAGCTTCTGTATACAAGTGATAGCGCTCCTCTACTGGCGGCTCCAACAACCCTCCCCGCCCTGCATATCCCTATGACAGCAGAGGAAGGAGGAGGAAGAACACTGCCGCTCTAATCCTGTGTTGTAAGTTGTAGGTGGCAAAGAAAGAATTTGGGGGGGGGGGGTGGAGAGAGCTCTGTGCTAGAAGCTGGATGGAATGGGAGGGGGATCTGTATTGACTGTATTGAAGTTGGGGGAGGCTGGGGAGAATTTGTATGCAATATATAAACTCCTGAGCCCTGCACTTTATGCGATGCGCACTCCTGAGCCCTGCACTTTATGCACTGCACACTCCTGAACCCTGCACTTTATGCGTTGCGCATTCCTGAGCCCTGCACTTTATGCACCGTGCACTCCCGAGCCCTACACTTTATGTGCTGCGCATTCCTGAGCCCTGCACTGTATGCGCAACACACTCCCCAACCCTGCACTGTATGCGCAGCACACTCCTTAACCCTGCACTGTATGAACAGCACACTCCTTAACCCTGCAATGTATGCGCAGCACACTCCTTAACTCTGCACTGTATGTGTAGCACACTCATTAACCCTGCACTGTATGCGCAACACACTCCTTAACCCTGCACTGTTTGCACAGCGCAATCCTTAACCCTGCCCTGTATGCACAGCACACTCCTTAACCTTGCACTGTATGTGCAGCACCTCCTTAATCCTGTGCTGTATGCGCAGCACACTTCTTAACCCTGAACTGTATGCACAGCACACTCCTTAACCCTGCACCGTATGCACAGCGCACTCATTAACTCTACACTGTAGGCACAGCACACTCCTTAACCCTGCACTGTATGCATAGCACACTTCTTAGCTCTGCACAGTATCTGCAGCACACTCCTTAGCCCTGCACTGTATGCGCAGCACACTCCTTAACCCTGCACTGTATGCACAGCACACTCCTTAACCCTGCACTGTATGCGCAGCACACTCCTTAACCCTGCATTGTATACGCAGCACACTCATTAACCCTGCACTGTATGCTCAGCACACTCCTTAACCCTGCACTGTATGCACAGCACACTCCTTAACCCTACACTGTATGTGCAGCACATTCCTAGCCCTGCACTGTATGCGCAGCACACTCCTTAACCCTGCACTTGTCTCAGATATCAAGTAGCACATCTTTAGGACACTATAAACCTCAGAAGGGTCTTGGACCTATATATATATTTGAGAAGACAGTCTTCAAGTTTGACAGTTATTAAGCGACATCTCAAGTCTACAGTGGCCAGCAAACACTCACAATTTTTCAGGGGGAAAATCGATTAGGTGGGTTAGGATTTGTTTCACCGTCTCTATTGTTCTCCTCTATGGTTACCAGTCCTGGTGGTGCCTGCCTGCCCCACTCACTCCTCTCCTTATTGACATAAACATGCTGACTTGACAGGGTCAGTTTTTAAAATTTATGGGCTCTGAGGATTGCTGCCCTAAGGGTAGGTAGAACATGTCTCCACTTTAATTGCTTTCTATTGTCTTTGGACAGCCAAAATGTCAATTCCCCACATCTTGCAACAGTTTAGTGTGAAAATAATTTACTCTTTATTGCACAGTTCTTTTTACACATTAATATATTATATATATTTATATTTTACCAAATGCTGTTTGAAATATGTATTGCTGAATTTAATTGATGTTTGAACTGCTATTATCATATAACATAAGCCAATTTAATTATTTATGCATTTATTTAAAGGAGATTGTTAGAATATCTACCTAGTTGTTTGTACCACATATTTGTGATTATTATTTAGCTCTGAAATATTTTCTAAGGTCAATAGGTTCTGGTGGATCTCAGTGCTGTTTTGGAGTGGTAATTGTATGGTTTTTGATGCAGAGAGGCTCCTGGCACAGGATAAAGTGAGTATACAGAAAATAGTTATTTGGTGTTGGGGCTTAGGTCCCAATTTTGCAAATTTTTTATGTCACACGGTTCTTGCGCAGCGGTTTTTCAAACGCAATTTTTTTGGGGAAAAACACAAAAAAAAACCCCATAATATATACTCCAATTTTTTTTGTATAATATGAAAGATGATATTACACCGAGTAAATAGATACCTAACATGTCATGCTTTAAAATTGTGCACACTCATGGAATGGCACCAAACTATGGTACTTAAAAATCTCTATAGGCAATGCTTTAAAAATGTCTACAGGTTGCTCTTGCTCAGACATTTGCGGTGATACCTCACGTGTGGTGCAAACACCATTTACATATGTGGGGGTGATCTACGTATGCGTTCTCTATTGCACATGTGCATGTGGGGACAGGGCGCTTAAAAAAAGTTTTTTTCATTTATTTTATTACATTTGTAAAATTTTCACACTGTCCCTTAAGAAAAAAAAAAAGATCACTTTTATTGCTATTGCAAGAAATGTAAACATCCCTTGGGAAAACAACACATGACAGGTCATCTTTATGGAGAGATCTGGGGTCTAAAAGATAATAGATAATAGATACACTGCGCCCTGATCCCACCCAGTTGTGTGACACTAAAGAATGAATATTCACTATTTTGCCACATTCTCCTCATGGCCAATCAGGAAGCCCCTATTGGCCAGGGAGTCTTATGACTACCTGGCCAATCGTGTCTCAGGACACACTTCTGGGTTTCAATCGGCCAGAAGGAGAATGTCTGTGTCCTCGCTGGAGCGGCCCCGGCTCTTCGTTCTTCATTCTTTCTGCCTCCGTACCTCCTCCCTGCCTCCACTAGGTAAGGTGACCTCCACTGCCTGTCTCCCGCGGGGGGTTGGTGGTGCAGGGGGGCGATCGCCGCCTGTGTCTCCTGCGGGGGGGGGGGTGGTATGGCTGTTAGATGACCCACCATCTCTCTCCCGGGGGGGGGGGTTGGTAGTGCTGGATGTTCCGGCCCCCTCCCAAAAAAAATAGTAAGCACCAGCCACCACTGCTTAGGAGGCAGGGGGGAAGGAAGGGCCGGGCCGTTGCTTTTCCTCCAGCTGAACAGGAAGTGTGTCCTGACTGAGGCACAATTGGCCAGGGAGTCCTAAGACTCCCTGACCAATCAGGTCTCAGGACCGGCTTCCTGATTGGACGGGAGGAGAAGCAGGAAGACAATGGTGAACAACTGGATGGACTCAGGGCGCAGTGCTCTGCAGCCTGAGTCCACCCTTTTTTGAAGCCTATTAGAGACTCTGGCTCTAATCACGTCCTTCTAGAAAAAAAAACAAACAATTGGAATCCATGCATCCAACGCCCTGCATGTAGATTAGGGGCCGGGCGCATGGATTAGGGGGGTGACGCTCCTGCACCCTGTATGGACAGGCCCGCCACTAACATACAAGTGGATATCTGTCAGACTAAGCTGGCAATAGCCCAAACATAGGCAGATTTAAACAAAATGTCTTCTGATGGCATGTATATTGGCACATTTACATTTAAAGCTCTGTTTCTAATAGGGGATTCACAGTATGCACGATGGTCTAAAGCAGTGTAGTGAAGACAGCTGCCATACTATATAACATAGGAGATATTAAAGAAAAGGGTCTGTGAAAATGGACATACTGATAAAGCTATGTTTTAATTGAATAATAAGTATTAAATGACAGAAAAGGAAATTGCCATGCGGCTCTAGCAGTTTATTTGATAGAAGCAGAATGGCATGTCAAAGCACGGCTGCCCTGGTTAATTATCAGGTTAGCTTTGTCTGACCTGCAAGGCCTCAAGGTCAGCAGCCATTTTGCTAATAACTGAAGATAAAACAAGTCATGGAATATTGGGAGTCTTGCCCAACGGCTTCTCATTTTGAATAGAGCAAGCTTCAGATGTAAATGAACTCTTTAGAGGTTCCATATGTCAAATGGCACCAGACAAAAGGAAATTGGCCTAAGAGGTTAATTAATTGAGAGGGTCTCTCCAAAAGGTCACACCCTATTATGACTAAGATGAATAAGTGGTGTTGTTATTAGTTTCAAAGCTATCATAAAACCCATTGTGACATTTATTTTCTGCCTAATAAACTATTCCAAAACATACAATTACATATTTGCATGGCTACATGTGCTTTTTATTTTCCTAGAGCTAACTAAATAAAACCCCTATGGCCCATCCCAAGCTTGTGGCAGTGCCAAGTGTACAACTGAATGAGGAATAAATATTTGAATAGAGAAGGCATTTATGCGGTTTAAAGCGTGGCTTTAAAAATTGGGGGAAAAAATCTGGTGCAGATCAGTTACTTGACCTTAGTTAACTTTCACCTAGCCAGGAAAGGATGGCAATGTCAAGTTTACATTTATACCAACAATTGGGCAAAAGTCATGGACAGCCCAACATTTCTGCTGATCTTGCCACGTTCATATCTATATAGCAAGCAATGCTAGAACATAACAGTTTAGTGCAATCATTTGCATAGTTTGCACTATACACAGAACACAACTTTCAACAAACAATCGATTAATCATTAATCAATTATTCTTCCAGGCAACAGCACCATGTCTGTAATATAACACACTATATTGTCAAAAGTATTGGGACGCCTACCTTTACACGCACATGAACCTTAATGGCATCCCAGTCTTAGTCCATAGGGTTCAATATTGAGTTGGCCCACCCTTTGCAGCTATAAAAGCTTCAACTCTTCTGAGAAGGCTGTCCACAAGGTTTAGGAGTGTGTCTATGGGAATGTTTGACTATTCTTCCAGAAGCGCATTTGTGAGGTCAGGCACTGATGTTGGACGAGAAGGCCTGGCTCACAGTCTCCACATGAATTCATCCCAAAGGTGTTCCATTGGGTTGAGGTCAGGACTCTATGCAGACCAGTCAGTTCCTCCACCCCAAACTCGCTCATCCATGTCTTTATGGACCTTGCTTTGTGCACTGGTGCACAGTCATTTTGGAACAGGAAGGGGCCATCCCCAAACTGTTCCCACAAAGTTGGGAGCATGAAATTGTCCAAAATGTCTTGGTGTGCTGACGCCTTAAGAGTTCCCTTCACTGGAACTAAGGGGCCAAGCCCAAACCCTGAAAAACAACCCCACGCCATAATCCCCCCTCCACCAAATGATTTTGGCTAGTGCACAAAGCAAGTTCCATAAAGACATGGATGAGCGAGTTTGGGGTGGAGGAACTTGACTGGCCTGCACAGAGTCCTGACCTCAACCCGAGAGAACACCTTTGGGATGAATTAGAGCAGAGACTGCGAGCCAAGCCTTCTCATCCACATCAGTGCCTGACCTCATAAATGCGCTTCTGGAAGAATGGTCAAACATCCCCATAGACACTCCTAAACCTTGTGGACAGCCTTCCCAGAAGAGTTGAAGCTTTTATAGCTGCAAAGGGTGGGCCAATTCAATATTGAACCCTACGTACTAAGACTGGGATGCTATTAAGGTTCATGTGCATGTAAAGGCAGGTGTCCTAATACTTTTGACAATATAGTGTAGTAGCAGGCTATTATTGTGATCTTTTTAATTTTTTTTTTAAGAGGAACTTCACTCCTGTTTACAAACAAACAAACAAAAAAAAAAACTAGAAATGTTAGGGAGTGTTTTTGTAGGTAATTTCGCAGCAAAATAAAGTATGGAGACATGGATGGATGGGGAGTTTGCTTTAAATATTAAAAATTCCATTAAACAGCACTTTTGGTTTGTGGTTTCAGATACAGTGAAGTTCCACTTTAAATAACTCAGCCAACAACTGCATCGTGTGAATACTAGCACACTTTCTCAAGATGAAAAAATATATTAGTTGTGTGCAAAAAATATTCGTCTTGACTAGCACAAGTGACATTTACCAAACATTAGTGACTATAGATTATCATATGAATGATAAGAATGATATGATTTGCAGTTTTCTCCTGAATTCATAATTTATATGGAATGGAGCTTGAATGTTCTTCCTGGGCTTGCGTGGGTTTCCTCCGGGTACTCCGGTTTCCTCCCAAACTCCAAAGACATGCTGGTAGGTTAATTGGCTCCTGTTTAAATTGACAGAGAAACTCAATTCCAATTTGCAATAGTGTGAACCCAGCTTTAACTAATCTTTTTTGTTTGTTTAACCACCTCCCGCCCGCCATATAGACAAATGACAGTGGCAGGGTGACTCTCTCATTTTGGGACAAGGCTCATCCCTGATCTTGGTAAAGAGCTGATGGTGAGGCTCTTTACCCATGTGATCAGCTGTGTCCAATCACAGCTGATCACATGTAAACAAGGACATGCTGGTTATCGGCTTTCCTCTTCTAACACTGACAGCGTGAGAGGAAAGCCGATCAGCGGCATTTCGTCACAGGGAAGACCTGCACAGATAATCAGGGCACTGATTATCAGTGCAGCGCCAACAGTTCCCAGCAGTAATGTCAGTCAGTGCTGCCTTTCAGTGTCCATCAGTGCCTGCTCATCAGTGCTGCCCATCAGTGACGCCCATCATTACCACAAATCAGTGCCAGTCAGTGCCGCCTATCCGTGCTGTTTCATCAGTGCCCATAAGTGCCATCTGTCAGTGCCCATCAGTGCCCATCAGTGCTGCATATTAGAACCTCCTCATCAGTGCCCTTCAGTGCCATGCCATCTCATCAGTGTCCATTAGTGCAGCCTATCAGTGCCTATCAGTGCACATCAGTGAAGGAGAAAAATTACTTATTTACAAAATTTTTTAACGAAAACAAAGAAAACGTGTTTTTTTTTCACATTTTTCGGTCATTTTTTAGCAAAATATAAAAAACCCAATGGTGATTAAATACCACCCAAAAAAGCTCTATCTGTCTAAAAAAAAAAAAATTATAAAAATTTCATATGTGTACAGTGTTGCATGACCACAAAGTTGTCATTTAAGTGCGACAGTGCTGAAAGCTGAAAATTGGCCTGGGCAGGAAGGGAGTGAAAGTGCCCTGTATTGAAGTTGTTAATGCCCCTTTAGGGGCACAGCAGGGGGTGTGTCCTATGCCTATATACTTTTGCTAATAGGCATCCTTTGTTCCCAACTCAAAAAGTTGGGAGGTATGGTATATCTATATATATTATGTTAAAGGGTAACTCCACTTTTGTGGGGAAAAAAAATAACAAATAAATAAAAAATAATATAGCGCATATAATTGCGACACAAGTCATATTGTAACTGAATGTTATTAAAAATTACTTTTCATTTTCAATCTGCAGCTGCTGTAATTTTCTGAAAATGCAATGCAATATGGCTTCCTGGAATTGTTACACTCAGAATGTGTATTGACCACTTCCCAGAAACATCATTTCCTCCTTGTGTGATTGGCTCACCAATTTTCCCAGAAGTCAGATTTCAGGCATCTCCTGCAACAAAAATGTATTTTTTTGGAGAGATATTTTTAATAGGAGCATGTCTGAAGGGATGCAGGCCCAGCAGATTTCCTCATCAGTGCTCAGCAGCTGCACAGCTGACAAATAATTATGAAACTACTCCCATTAGACCCACTCAGTACAGAGGCACGGAGGAACAAACAGTGATTTCTTCAGAATAACAAAAGGTAGGAATCTGCAACAAAGGTTGTTATAATCCTTGCAATGTACATAGATCACCCAGACGGGAATGTTTTTTTCTCAACAAAAGTGGAGTTACGCTTTAACCACTTCAGCCCTCGAGGATTTCCCCCCTTAATGACCAGAGCACTTTTTGCAATTCTCCCCTGCGTCGCTTAAACTGACAATTGCGCAGTCATGTGACGTTGTACCCAAATTAAATTGGTGTCCTTTTTCCCCATAAATAGAGCTTTCTTTTGGTGGTATTTGATCACCTCTACATCACTTCTATAAACAAAAAAAGAGTGTCAATTTTGAAAAAAGAAATGCTTTTTTACTTTTTGCTATAATACATATCTAAAAAAAAAAATATCAGTTTTGGCTGATTTTTATTCTTCTACATATTTGTGGTACAAAAAAAATCGCAATCAGCACATATTGATTGGTTTGCGCAAAAGTTGTGTTGTTTACAAAACCTTGAGAATTAATTTATGGCGTTTTTACTGTTTTTTTTAACTAGTAATGGCGGCGAACTGCGATTCTTATCGGCATTGCGTTATTGCGGCGGACAGATCGCACATTTTTGACACTTTTTTTGAGACCAATGACATTTATACAGCGATCAGAACTTTAAATATCCACTGATTATTGTGTAAATGTCATTGGCAGTGAAGGGGTTAACCTGCAGGGGCAATCAAGGGGTTAACTGTGTTCCCTAGGTGTGTTCTAACTGTGTGGGGGCTGGGCTGCCAGGGGCACCAGAGCTCTAACTGATCCCCAGTACATGGATCAGTAGATCTCTGTCATGCCGCCTGTCAGAACAGGGAACCGCCGTTTTCACATGGGTGGTTCCCAGTTTTGCCTCTCTAACAGGCGATCGCGTGTTGCCGGCGGACATCGAGTCGGCCCGACTCCCGGCCACACTAGGGGAGCGCGTGGTGCGCATGTCCGCTACTCACACGTGAACGAATCGCTGATTATAAATGGCGATTCGGCTTTCGAACCACACTACCTCAGTAAATGTACGCGATGCGGTCAGTAAGTGATTAATTGCTGAATAAATTGTCAACACTATAAATACCTGTAATAAATAAATTGATTCTATTACAAGTTCACTCATTTCACCAGGATTGTGTGATTGTATCCATAGACATGAGACAGTAGCAGGCCACATCAGGTGGCTGCCATTCCACGTTTATGAGTACAGATGCAGGCAGAATATAAATGTAAAAAATGGCAAGTCACAGATAAATGAAGCTTCCCACGTCTACAATTGCAAACACTTATATTATGGTTGTGAATGTCCGACCTCATCTCACATGAAAGTCACACTTGTGCGACTTGTCCTGTGATCTTTAGACTGCAAAGTCGCATGACAAGACGTTCCCCATGATTTCCAATGACAACCATTCATATATGTATGACTTCAAGTCCCTGCACTACTTTGGTCCGACTTTCATGCGAGTTGAGGTCCACAGACCTCAAGTTTGCACAGGCATTCTCTGAAATTGCATCAAAATTGCGACTTATAAGTCGCGGCAGTGTGAAAGGGGCCTAAGAATAATGAACACCGCTTTTAATTAAAACGGACACTTATCAACTACTGAACATTTCCAGCATAGTCAGTAAAGTTTTTCACCATGCCACTGATATCTGTTGCAATGTGGGTGTCTGTAAATCTATTTAACCACTTGCCGACCGCCGATCGGCATCTGACGGCGACAAAGTGGTTCGTTATCGCAAAACGCCGTCATACGACGGCGGCTGCGATAACGCGCACTGTGAGCGCCGCGCGAGTGTCACGCGCAATAGCGTCGGCGGCAGCATACTGCCGCAAAACGCTATTGCTTGGTGAAACAGCGGCAGTCTACGGCTAGCCGCCAGCCGTTCACCAATTTATCTAAATGTCTGTGGGTGTAACGTTGTCTATAGTCACCGTACCACTTTTTGAAATGACTGATACGACCTTTACAAGTCATCAACTATTCACAGGCAAAATTAATTTTCGCCACAAGTAATAAGAATCCGGGGAAAGTGTGACGGCGCTGAATATTCAGCGTTAAAACTACGTTAAAGTCTCTTACGGACACGTTTGAACTCCAGACACCTGGAGTTGAGCGTACTTTCAGCCTGGTTTCATCA
>BLSH010134353.1:14335-33236 GCA_018402905.1 Glandirana rugosa
TTCTCATCATCCGTAAACGCGACCACTTTTGCGCAAACCAATCAATAAACGCCGTTTGCGATTTTTTTTATCGCAAATATGAGGAAGAATATAAATCGGCCAAAAACGGTGAAAAAAAATGTTTTTTTATATTTTTTTTTTGGATTTGTATTCTAGCAAAAAGTAAGAAATTTGGGTTTTTTTGCAAAATTGTCGCTCTTCTTTTGTTTATAGCGGCGATCAGAAATGACGCAGAGGTGATCAAATACCACCAAAAGAAAGCTCTATTTGTGGGAAAAAAAGGACGCAAATTTCGTTTGGGTACAATGTCGCACGACCGCGCAATTTTCAGTTAAAGCGACGCAGTGCCGAATCGCAAAAAGGGCTCCGGTCCTAAAGCTGGAAATCCTTCCGGGGCTGAAGTGGTTAAATTGCATACATAATTGTAAACTATGTTCCTGGAAATATCTCTGGTTTCTCTGACGGTGGCATACATCCATGACTTTCTGCATGCTGGATTCATTTATCAACTATTGAAGAGCAGCTTGGGGGAACAGATGAAATTATTCCATATGAAATCATCCAACATTTGAAACATTTCAAAAAAACATTGCACCTTCACCGAATTCAGAAAGTCCACTGAATTTACTTTTATCGGAGTTTTAAATGCATTTTTCATGAGGTTTGTGCTGTGCAACCTCCACATTTGAGAACTTCCCACCTCCTATAGAACAGTGTTTCTCAACCTTTTTCCAATCTAGGCACCCTTTAAAATCTAAATGGATAATGGGTATGGTGCTGCTCTTTTTAATGCAACAGGTGTATGTTACAAATTATTTGTTAAAAAAGTGCTAGGTGCTTTGTACAACTCAGGTGCCAACACATTAACCCCTTGCAGACCAGCCACCACAGTTTTACTGTGGCAAGGAGGCTCGATACCGCAAATTGCCGTAGGTGTACATCGGTGCATGCACTCACTTTTGTGGGTGTGTGCGTGTTCCCATTGGCCAATGGGGGAGCCAATCAGCGGGTCTGGCGGACTTGATGCCCGTCGGCCACCCGCGATCATTCCCCGCAGTGACACAATGGGGATCTGCCTGTGTAAACAAGGCAGATCTACGTTATGAAAGGGGAAATCACATAGATCCTGTCTATCTGCTATGCAGGAAGATAGATCTGTGTGTTTCCCCAGTCACGCCGTCCCCCATACAGTTAGAAAACACAAACAGGGAACACATTTAACCCCTTGATCGCCCCTGATGTTAACCCCTTCCCTGCCAGTGTCATTAGTACAACAGTGCATATTTTTAGCACTGATTACTGTAATAATGTCACTGGTTCCCAAAAAAGTGTCAAAAATGTCTGTTAGGTATCTGATCTGTCCGCCGCAATGTTGCAGCCCGCTAAAAATCACAGATCACTGTCATTACTAGTAAAAAAAATAAAAATGCCATAAATCTATCCCCTATTTTGTAGACGCGATAACTTTTGCGCAAACCCATCAATATACGCTTATTGCGATTTTCTTTACCAAAAATATGTAGTAGAATACACGTTGGCCTAAACTGATGAATAAATTAGTTTTTTTATTTATTTTTTTTAATGTTTTATAGCAGAAAGTAAAAAAATGATTTCTTATTTTCAAAACTGTCGCTCTTTTTTTGTTTATAGCGCAAAAAACGCAGAGGTGATCAATGGTCAGTGAAAGCGACGCAGTACCGTATCACAAAAAATGGCCTGGTCAGGAAGTGGGTAAATCCTCCCGGGGCTGAAGTGGTTAAATAAATTAAAATAGAAAAACAATCAATGATATTGGTAAAGTGACTGTTGTTTCTGTTAAACCAAATAGTATAGACATTGCCTTCATGATATGTGCAAGAAATCAACAATTAAAATTCATATACAATTAATAAAGTGACAAGTGCTTATATAAACCAGAAATGATGAACATTGTACTCTGTAATGAGGAATGAATCCAATTTCAAACAACCACTAAACTCTAGTGGTAAAAGTGACCAGTCTGTAAGTAATCAAGTCCTAGTATCATTAATCAGTATATAATTATAAAATGTGAATGAAAAAAATAAACAAAACAATGTAAGCAAAAAATCAAGGTGACTGGTGCTCTTTATTTGTGCTTGTAACAGATATATATTAGTGCAGGTGTTGCACTCTGTGCTCCCCTTATGTTACTGCACTCACCGGAGAGCTCTCCCCTCAAGGGGGTGTCTCACATTTATAGCTTAGATTGCTGTATAACAGGACACAGGTCTGCGTTTGGTGCATTTCCTTACTCTTTCACACAGTTATTCCCTTTATCTCAGCTGTATGTGGAAAAAAATAACATTGAAAAGCAGGAAGTCCGTTGCGCTCGTGTGCTCCACTGACTAAACAGGAAGTGACACAATGACGCTGGAAGCTCCGCCCTACATGTTTTGTCAGCACAATGTCATCAGGAAAGGCCTTTAAAATTATGGACAGTCTTGAGGCACCCCATTTTAAAACGTATAAAACTAAACAAAATAGTTTTACATATTGCAGCAGCATCCACACACAGAGGACACCTAGCGTTAGAGGTAATTTATTCTTTCAAAGCAAATATACTTTTGCACACTGTTACTAACTAGTATTCTGAATTTTCTCTACACCACACAGCTAACGTGACCCCAGTGCTGACAGAGTGGGGTGGGGTCAAACAAGGATGCTCTGCATGTGCCCGATGTCCTCCTTATCAATCAGGAGTTGTTAGAATGCCGGCAGCTGGCCTGCTTAATGCCCAAGGTTGTAATGTTGCACAATGAAACTTGTGGCTTTGTGTAATAAAGTGCGGTCTTGATCCACCTGCTGGCTGGTACACAGTTTTTAGGCAATTTGGAGCATTTTTTTAAGCATTTTTCCAAGGCACTCCTAAAGAACCCAGAAAACTAGGCACTCTGGTTGAAAAAGGCTGCTATAGACCACAGGGCATATAGAGTGGATGGGTGAATCAGTTCTTTCTGACATAGGGTGAGAATTCCTGACTTGCATATATATAAAGAAGAGCGTGGAGGTCCCATGTTAGTTGTAATTGAAGGTGCGGCATATTTTTTGCACATTTTGCCCACATTGTAAGCCCATGTAATGTGCACAATTGTGCTTTTTAACCTTCATTTTTGGCAAAAATATTCTTGGATATTTGAGTATCAGGATTAACTTGCCAAAAGAGGGAGAGCTGGACCCCAGGCAATCCAATTCTTGCCCATAATTTAGGGAAACTTTTCTTCCCAAGGTTCACCCCTTTATGAGTAAGAAGATCATAGCCAAACTAGAAGACATACAAAAGCTGTACAATAAAGTGCTTCCTTAAAGAGTTACTAAACCCAGGACCCTGCACTCACTATATCTGATCTCCCACATTACACAGAACATGCAAATGCAATTATTTTAGTAAATATAAACTGTTAAACACCTTTTTTCATCAGTAGTATATAGCAGTCTTGTGACTTCTATCAGTGTCCGGCTGAGCACTGGTTAAAGTGGTTGTCAACTCGTGACAACCACTTTAACCTACAGGTAAGCCTAAAATAAGGCTTACCTGTAGGTGCCCTGCATATCTCCCAAACCTGTACGGTTTAGGAGATATACAGTGTACTTGCATTGCAGACATCATTCGCCACATGCACAGTGAAGAAACGGCCTCCGTGCCGTTCCTTCACTGTGATAGTGGCATGACTGGCGGCTCCCGCGCACACACATGGGAGTGACATCACGTGACTGTCACAGAGCCGGAGTCGCGGCCCTGGAAGGAAGAGGGTCTGAAGATGAACGCGGCCTGCACAGGGACATCGCTGGACGTCGCAGGCTTCGTTTGCAGGTAAGTGACACATAATGGGCTACTATGCGATGCATAGTAGCCCATTATACTTCTACTTTGCAGGGGAATATTGAGGAAGTAAACCCCATCAGGGTTTACTTCTTCTTTAAAGCATGTAGGAGGAGTTTTCATTCTCCCTTTGATTGTCCTATGAGGTTGTATGACCCCTGACCCACTTTATGGACAGTGCTGATTGGCCCTGTGCCGATCACATGCACCCTCTCAAGAAAAAAAAAAAAAACAGAGCATGTGCAGAGTGCCCCCAAGGCTCTGTTCTATAAGGAGAAGGATTGGGGACTGTGGAAGAAGTTGAGGATCAGAAAAGACAGGATCAAACAGCCTTTTTACACAATGCAGAGGATTAATACCCTTCCCCCTCCCTCCCGAGATAACCTCTCCCTTCACCCCCCTCTATCTGATCACCTCCCTATCTAAATGCCTTTTTTTATTGTCTTTAGACAGAGCTAAACTTACCTCTCTCTCTACAGTCCCATCCCTTGCCAGCACTGACATCATCTTCTGAGTGACTCTTCAGGCTATTCAGCCCTTTCTTTGGCATGTGCAGGATGACGTAACTCCAGCACATGCGCAAAAGTCAGTCATTCCGACACACTGGGACCATGCTAGCGATATAAGCTGATATGAGCATGCACGGCTGAGTTTACATGTTGGAGAAAGCTGCAAACAGGCTGGTGTATTTTATTGCATTTCTCATACATTTTCAAGCCACAGTCATGTGACAGTGCAGCCCCAAGTGTTCTAGTTTTCTGTTAACTTCCTGCTTTGGATCCTTCTTTGGGTGTTCACATCCGTGCCTGCATGATGTGGACACTTCCTATTGGATATCCAGCATCAGGGTCCTCTCATGATCTAGAAGAGAACAACCTCATTAGAGGGGGACAGCAGGGGACTGGCAATCTTGGGAGGGCGGGGGAATCACAGTGCTGGATCAGCATTCCCCCCAGCTTAAACTAACGTCGGCAAGGGACGTTGAGGGGGTTTAGGTGAAGATATCTGGCCTCACAAGGTAAGGGGAAAAAATGCATATCTGCTTTGGTTAGGGGGTGGGGGAGAGGATTGGTTAGGTTTATTCCACTATGCAGTATATCTCCGCAATACATGCACATTTGCCCATGTTGTATCATTTTAAAGACCCTGCAAGTACAGAAAAATACCTGTTGATTAGCCAGAAAAGTACCTGTTGTGGGCTGACAACACACTGCCTTTTTGGGGCTGAGTGGTGTCAGCCCTGCTCAGTGTTCTTTGCTCAACTACTCAACCACTTTTACTCTCAAATCTCTACAAAATAAATGCTAATTATTCTGTAGTCCAAGATAAGATGTAGGAGGATAACACAGGAAATGCACTTTTTGCACTTGTCAAACAGATATAACAAAACACTTCCAATGGTATATTAAACAGACCTATAAGAGAAGTTCATCGTTGGGGTTTACATAAACTTTAATGATCCGATCTGCACCACAGTTTCACTGGGTTATTTGACCGAGCTTCTGTGTTAACCATAAACAGAAGTCCCAAGATCTGTATTGTAAATTCTGAGCTCTTTGTGATTCCATAGCTGTGAAATTTGCCATAGAATTGCTGGCATTCTGGAATGCTTTACAGGCTGCAAAAGAAAACAAAGGCCTTAAAACCAGTCTGACTCAACAAAAAATAAACCGTGGCTATTTTTCCGCCAAAAGTGGGCTGAGTCCTCAACCGCCGATTTCATGCACTGACTAAAGACAGATATAAAAACATAGAAAGAATGGAGTGTAAGCTCCTCTATTATATTTCAGTGTAAACCAGAACAGAACTTGAAACAGGCACAAAACATACACAAGAGCGCCAACAAATGGATTGTTTATTTTAAAATTCAGTCACAAATGCAATTCTATTTTTGCAGCGAGAAACATAAATGCTTTCATTTTTTTTCCCACAACAAGTATAAAATTGAGAGCACATTAATCATAGGTTTCCATTTAAATAGCTTCTTAGTGCACACCTGTTTCCCCAAGTGTGACGGTGGCAGACATTTTTTTCTTGGCTGGACCAATTTAGTTTCAGTGTATTTTATTAAGTTATAAGTAAATGGTACAAACAATGAGCATATTACCCCGCTACTGTAGCCATTTAGCATATAATTAACCTAAAACAATTTAAAGTAATGTTTTCCAAATTTCATGCCAAGCCATTGAAAACTTTTGCCGTGTAAGCTGCAACAGTATTGCCAGGCTAAGCCAAGAGCAATAGTCTTCCAGCTTCCTCTTCTACCAGCTGCCCCTATTGCAGAAGTCAGAATCAAAAAAGAAATCAAGCGAGTCAACATAAAATATAAAGTGCACCCATGCAATTCGGTTGACCTTATCTGGGTACTGAGTACAAAAAGAAACCCCTTGTTTGTGGGACTTTGAAGGTGGTGGTACAGAATACACTTTCAAGATTATGTAGTCAGAAAAAACATATTTATTGCACATAAATCCATTTATAAAATATGCATATAGCAATAGAAGACAGGTATGAATGTCACTATATCATCTGTTAAGAACACCACAATGTTAGCAATATGTATTGCACACACAAACAGCTATAAGTGTACAGAAGATGGTCACATTCCACAATCCTACACAAAGGGAAAGAGCCCGACGCGTTTCAGGTTCAAGCCTTTTGTCAGGGGCTTATTTGCAGAACATGTCTGGTATAACTGATCTGCTTATGTCTCAAATAATTCTTCAACAAGATATGTGCAAAAGGGAAAAGAGTAGAAAGGTTGAGTAGACAACTTCTATACAAATGTAGCGGAGGATTCCACAACACACTTTCTTTATAATTACGTCGGCCCAAAGTCCGTTGTCCAGGCCGGGAGAGAGCACACCGGGGGTGGGGGGAATGGGAAGACACTCGATCATACCCCCAAACGGACCGCCCCCCAGGCAACCGCTCAAATCCCCCTGCCAGCGATGCCTGGCAATGAAATGAATATCCGCCCGCACACGTGGCTGCTCCGGCTCGCCGTGTTATCTGGGTACTGAAGCATTAACCAGGTATCTCTAAACAGGAAACTAAAAAGATATATATATTTATGGCCTCAAACCAACTTTATCAAGATGGCACCAAACCAACAGTCCAATCCAAACAAAAATATTTTTTGGAAGCGTTAAAACCAGGTAGGTTTTTTCTTGCACATATAAGGGTTATTATTGCTGATTGAGTCTATGCTGGAGATATTCACCAATCACCATCTATATTCGTCTTGGTGACCATTGTTTCCCAGACAGAAAATTAGGGTAAAAACAATATTTTGTGGCTGTCACTATAACAGGAGATTAGAAGAGATTTCCCACTCAGTCTGGGAAGATTCCCTTTAACCTCCTGCTGAGCCCCTGGGACATAAAGTGAAGAGAAATGTCCTCAATGGGGAACTGAGAGCATGGCCTGCTTTTACCATACCCTACTCCATTCAAAATGAAAAAATAAAATAAAACAGAATTGCTATAGGGTTATATGAGGTCACAAAACAAACAGTTAACCTTTTGCTACCCAGCCCAGTCTTCTGTTTTTAGCTTAAGTGGTCAGACCATTTTTGCAATTTTTTGTTCTCTGCTGGCATGTATCTATGATAATCGTTACCATTATCTATGATAATGAAGTAGAATCAGAAGTAACATCTTAGTGATTGAAATTAAAAACATTTTATATATTCTTCATCATCAGCCAGAATAGCCTTATTTTATATTTGTAGCACCCTCCTAGTTTGGTTGCTGCGATGGTAGGCAAATTTAGTTCTTTTTGGTTCCTCTGTAATCAATAGAGTGGCTATTGCCCCTTTTGGGCTGTTCTGGATCTTACAGGATGCAGGGTTGATTGCTCTTCCTGCTTTCTAGAATCTTCTGGAATATAGGTAGCAGCCTGAATATTTATTGTGCCTCAACCAATCCCTAGGGAGATGTTCCCAGTAGGTGGCTGGAGAAGGATATAAATAGTCTGACCTTCAGAATAGAAGGCTCTTCCTGTTAGAGGGACTCCACCCAGCTGGGTGGGGATGGCTACCCCTTCCCCTTTTCTTTTGGCAGTTCTAATGGCTCAAGCCAATGTTCGTCATGGTCCCAGCTGTGGCATAGCTGGGGACCTATTTCTAAATTTTCTTGGACCTAAGGACCAGGTCGGGAGAGCTTACTAAATAGTGAAAGTGGAAGTTGGAAGGGTTTTGGCTCTCCTGCGGCATTGTGGGCTCTCCCTGACTGATGAGTGTCTGGTGGATACTGGAAGGTGACATCCAGTGATCCTGTGACATTGTTAGTACTGACCTGAGTTCAGGGTCCATGTGACTGTGTGCTGTTTCCTTTGAGTGGAAATGCCAGTGGTAGATCTAACTGAGATAGCTTTTATAAGTTCGCCACCCTGCTATTATTCAGTAGTTCTGAAGCATCCCAAATCACCCTACACCCTCTCCAAGTTATTCAGCACTATAAGTTATAGAAATACATCCCCTAGACTGATTAGTGAGCTGGAGTGAATGAACTGTTGCTGTGTTCCTGGCTGTCTCTGCACTAATCTTGGGAAGAACCAGTTTAACCACTTGGTGACCATGCGCAGTATATTTACTGTGTGCAGCTGGCACAATATAAATATAATAATATATATAATAAATAAAATACAATACATGTATGGCTGCTGAACACTATAAGGAAAATTCACTGAACTTTATGAAGCATAAATAACAAAACAGTGCAGTGTCACCTAAAAGGAAAAGTTCATAAAGCCAATATGAGATGTAAGAAGCAGCCTTCGTGAGATGGGTGTCAAACATCCAGAACACAGTGCAAAGGGTGACTTTAGCCTGTCCACCATAGATATTGCTAGCCTCTCACCTCATAAATTCGACCTAGAAGGTCACAAAGCAAGTAACAAATCCTCCTTGTGTTGCAGCATCAAACATGATGCAAAGAGTGCACGGTATAGCCAGAACCAAGATTTTTGGTTTTAGGTTTTTGTTCAGCTCTTGGTTCTCTAGACCCCCTCTAGAGCATCGTTAAGGGCCATATCCCATCTTAGTCTCCTCGGTGTAATACCATCCTTCACATATTTGGACAAAGTGAACATGTCCCACCAACCCTGATCTGCTTGTCCAGGAATTTTTAAGTTGTTTAAAATCTTGATTAAGATCAGACTGACCACTGGGTTGTGAAAAAAACTCATCCACATCAATCTGTCTACTGTTGATGAAATTAAAAACCTCCATAGCTGCAGATACAACCTTAAAAAAGAGTGAAAAAACGAATAAACCAATGATCTGCGCTACAGATATCACAATAATTGCATAACCAGATTAAAGTTCCCTCTCTAGAGGGTCCAACAATCGGTCTATGCTTCTGGAGGCTGCTGCTGTACACAGTTCCTTCAGAAACTCTGCTTGAATTAGAATACACATATAGCTGCGCCACCCTGCTAACAATGAGTCTTCATAATCAAAAAATCACCTGTAAACAATATTAAATGTGCATAAACCTTAACAAATAAAGTGACAAGTGCTAGGATAAATTCAATTAAACATCAAAATTGCGTATATCATAAATGTATAAATTTACGGTGACAAGAGCTGTGATACAGTTCAATTATAGTCCATCCCAATAGGTGATTCAGAAAGTGCTTCTTGCTGTATCTCCGTTGCAAACAACAATCGTGCCACCACCAGTATTCAGTCTGCTTTGACCCCTAGACTGAAAAGCTGGGGGTCCAGTCTTTCTGGTGAGTGGGGCCACAAGTGGGGGGTGGCACCGAGCACCACGGATTGCCGTTTGAGCACTTTCTTTGGAGCACTACAGTCCATCATACAGCACCAAGCACTTTATGAATCACCTATTGTGATGGACTATAATTGAACTGTATCACAGCACTTGTCACTTCAAATTTATACGTTTATGATATACACAATTTTTATGTTTAATTTAATTTATCCTAGCACTTGTCACTTTATTTGTTAAGGTTTATGCACATTTAATATTGTTTACAGGCGACTTCCTGGTCATGAAGAGAGTAAAACCTCTCGGCGATCAAGTAGTTAATTATGGCTCCTACGGGGCTAGTGCTACATATTTGAAAAAGGTGGGAATTGTAAAATAATTGTATCGGTATACCGATTCCAATCCCCTATACTCAGTGCATCAGTGGTAAGTGTTATCCCAATCCAAGAAGGATGGGGAGCCGAGACACTCAATTTATCCAAATAACTGGGCAATAAAGAGTTCTGGAAAATGTTTCTTGCTGGTCAGTCATTAGACTGTTATTATTAATTATTAAAAATAGTGACATAATTTGCTAAGTGATGTCTAGACATCCTGCAATTATGTGAAAAGGTATCATCTAGTCCTGCACTGAGGTATGAAAAGCCATTGTGATAGCTGACATTAATACATATAGAACTATTTTCTTTCAGAATACTGGTTTTAGTCAGGATAGTAAAAACCAGAGACATATAATAAACCTCAGTTATTTTTTCCCATTAAAATATCATTAAAAAGGGTGAATGATAATTACTTTCCATTGTAACAGCAACACTTCATCATTTGCCCTCTATCTGCTGTCGTCTTCTTCCCAGTTTTTGGTATAATAAAACAGTTCATCACTTTGTGTGAGACAACTTTCAAAAGAACAGCAAGGAAATATTAAACCGATTGTAAAGGATTTTTTAAAAATAACAAACATGTCATACTTACCTACTCTGTGCAATAGTTTGCACAGAGCAGCCCCGATCCTCCTCTTCTGGGGTCACCTGCAGGCACTCCTGGCTCACCCCCCCTGCTGAGTGCCCCCATAGCAAGCAGCTTGTGCCCATTGACACATACAGTGCAGCTCAGCCCCGCCCTCCCTGCTCACTGGCTGTGCTTGACAGCAGCAGGAGCCATTGACTCCCGATGCTGCCTCCATGTCCAGCGAGGAGAGAGAGAGCCGGCACAGTGCTGGATTGAGATCGGAAGGTTTTTTATTGTAATGCAGAGAATGCATTGGGGTGAAAAACCTTCCTTTACAATGTCTTTAAGGGAGATGACCTACAACTCCAACCTTAACCACTTGCCGACCGTGCTATAGCCTATTGACGTCCTCCTGTGCATGCCCTGGGGCATGCATCCAGAAGTGTCCATGATTTCTTTGTCCGCAGGACCCAGCGCATCACGGATCGGGGTAAAAGGCCAATCACAGCAGCTCTTTACCATGTGATCGCTCCATCCAATGAAGGAGCGATCGCTTTTTAAACAAACCGGCATCATGTCTGGTTCAGCCCTCTCCTCATACCAATACAGCAGGTGAAGAGAGGAGGGAGACAGTCCTTCAGCATGAGTAGGCTGGATTTGGAGTGCCCACAGTGCTCATCAGTGCCACATCAGTGCCATCACAGTGCTCATCAGTGATACATCAGTGTTATTACAGTGCCATCAGTGCCACCACAGTGCCATCAGTGCCACTACAGTCCCATCAGGGCCACATCAGTGCCTCTTCAGTGCCACATCAGAGCTCCCTACAGTGCCATCAATGCCACCACAGTGCCATCAGTGCCCTACAGTGCCATCAGTGCCCTACAGTGCCATTAGTGCCACTACAGTTCCCATCAGTGCCACATCGGTGCCTCTACAGTGCCATTAAGCTCTACAGTGCCACTACAATGCCACCAGTGCCCTACAGTGCCATCACTGCCACTACAGTGCTCATCAGTATCCTACGGTACCACTAAAGTGCTCATCAGTGCCCTACAATACTCATCAGTGCCCTACAGTGCTCATTAGTGCCCTGCGGTGCCACTACAGAGCTCATCAGTGCCCTATGGTGCCACTACAGTGCTCATCAGGGCCCTACAGTGCTCATCAGTGCCGCTACAGTGCTCATCAGTGCCACTACAGTGATCATCAGTGCCCTACATTCCCACTAGACACACTGCAGGGATGGACTAGTGTGAGGACGCAGCAACAACAGACAGGTATTCCTACACATCCTGGGCCTGCGGTAGATCCCGCGCTCTAACTAGTGGACTGGCTTGTTTTTGAAGCCTCGGTACCTCGGACGAAACAATTGCTGATACACTCTCCAGCATGTCATGTAAAGGGTAGCTTCATCATGGAATATTGGTCTAAAATTACAGACTTGCACTAGATGTGTCAGCTAAGTACCTTGATTATATTTCAATATTTATCCACCACTCCTTGAGTGACAGAAGAGGAGGGTCAATAAGATATTTCAATTAGCTGGGGCTGTCCACTTCTGCCCGTCATATCCATTCCTCCTGCTGTATTACCTTGGCAGTGTTGTCAGATCACCCTGTGTGTCAACACAGTGCACAAGAAAAGTGCACAAATTGCACACAAGGCTATTCAACATCCACATATATTCCAGATAATCCTTTTGCTAAACAGCCATTTAACTTTCTGCATAAAGCCCCTGATGAAAGGCGTGGACCTGAAACGCGTCAGTTTTCCATATGTTGGACTGCGGAATGTAACCAATATTATCTACACATGTACACTGTCAATATATGTCTTTGTAACCACAGGATTATTTATCTGACATCAGCTATATGTCTAAGGGTCTAGATACCCTTTTTATCTATTTGTATTAATAAAATTCTGAATTTTTATATAGACCTTGTACAGTGTCGCTACCTTTAAAGTCCCACAACAAAGGGGTTTTTATTATTACACAATGCCATCAGTGCGCATCAGTGAGTGCTTATCAGTGCTCATCAGTGCCCTACATTGAAAGTGTGATCTCTGTAACTTACAGTTAGTTGTGTTGAGATGTTGATAACCCAATCTTAGCTGGATAAACAGACAGTGACTCAATCCAGACGACACCATGAAGATCTTGTGAAGTTTAATCCATAAACTGTGAGGATCTTACATCCATGAACATCAGATAGATCAAAAGATCATAATGTGATCTACTCTATGAGACATGAGGCTGAGATGCATTACTGGGAAGAATGAACAAAGGGTGGAGCTAACTATACAAGATAAATCCAAACTACAGGAAGGGGAGGAACTGGGGACAGAAGAATACATATAACATTTAAAAGCATATCACAAAGCATGTGAAACATGACAGCCCTACAGTGCCATCAGCGAGTGCTCATCAGTGTCACTAATGTGCTTATCAGTGCCACTGCAGTGCCCTATTAGTACTCATCAGTGCCCAATAGTGCACATCAGTGCCCATCAGTGAGTGCTCATCAGTGCCACCCTATCAGTGGACCCTTATCAGCGCTGTAAAAATGTTTTTTAAAAAATGGGTTTTTATTTTCTTTCCACATTTTCCAAAAACTTGTGGAAAAAAATGACATGTTCAAAAGACTAATTATGCCTAATAGAATATATGTTGGGATGTTTGCTTTGCAAAATTGGGTAATTTTGTGGGTGTTTCCATTGTCCTGGTACTCCAGGGCCTTCAAAAGTGTAATAGGTAATCAAGAAATTAGATGTGTAATTTATGACCCTAGAACACCTGACGATACTCCCTGCATATTGGGCCTCTCTATGTGGCTAGGCTGCAAAAAAGTCTCACACATGTGGTATCACCATACTATGGAGGAGTAGCAGAATGTGTTTTGAGGTGTAGTTGCAAGTATCACTGAATGTTGACCACACCTGATGTACTGGCAGCCTATCTCATTTCTTGAGACCCTAACAAGCCAGGAAAGTACAAATACCCCCTAAATGACCCCTTTTTGGAAAGTAGACATTCCAAGGTATTTAGTAAGAGGCATGGTGAATTTTTTGAAGTTGTCATTTTTTTCCCACAATTATTTGCAAAATGAAGATTTTTTTTTTATTGATTTTTTTCACAAAATTGTCATATAACAGGTTATTTCTCACACCCATCATATGCATACCACAAATTACACCCTAAAACACATTCTACTACTCCTCCTGAGTATGGCAATACCACATGTGTGAGACTTTTACACAGCCTGGCCACATACAGAGGCTCAACATGCAGGGAGCACCATCAAGCGTTCTAGGAGCATGATTTACACATATAATTTCTTGACTACCTCTTGCACTTTTGAAGGTCCTGGAGCACCAGGACAATAGAAACGCCCAGAAAATGACCCCATTTTGGAAAGTAAACACCCTAACGTATATTTTAGGAGGCATAATGAGTCTTTTGAACATGTCATTTATTCCACAAGTTTTTAGAAAATGTGGAAAGAAAATGAAAACGCATTTTTTTTTACACAAAGTTGTCCATTTATACAATATTTCTAACACAGAGCATGTACCCCGCAAAAATGACACCCCAAAATATATTCTGCTACTCCTCCTGAGTATGGCGATACCACATGTGTGACACTTTTACACAGCCGGACCACATACAGAGACCCAACATGTAGGGATCACCGTCAGGCGTTCTAGGGGCATACATTTCAAATCGAATTTGACTATCTTTTACACTATTGTGAGGCACTGTGGTCGCATGGATAGGCACTGTAGTGGCATGGATGGGCACTGTAGTGGCACGGATGGGCAGTGTAGTGGCACGGATGGGCAGTGTAGAGGCACAGATGGGCACTGTAGTGGCATGGATGGGCACTGTAGTGGCATGGATGTGTCACAGATGAGAATTGATGTGGTATGGATGAGCATGAATGAGGCACAAATGAGCCATGGATGGGGATAGATGAGCCGTGGATGGGGATAGATGTGCACAGATGGGGATGACTGAACACGGATGGGGATGGATGAGCACGGATGGGGATGGATGAGCACGGATGGGATGACTGAGCACGAATGAGGATGGATGGGCACGGATGGGGATGACTGAGTACGGAAGAGGATGACTGAGCACGGATGGGGATGGATGAGTATGGATGGGG
This sequence comes from Glandirana rugosa, assembly GCA_018402905.1. Classification (NCBI taxonomy): domain Eukaryota; kingdom Metazoa; phylum Chordata; class Amphibia; order Anura; family Ranidae; genus Glandirana; species Glandirana rugosa. The sequence continues at coordinate 29,029 of BLSH010134353.1, forward strand.
ATGACTGAGCATGGATGGGTGGGTGAGCACGGCTGGGTGGGTGAGCATGGATGGATGGGTGAGCATGGCTGGGTGGCTGAGCATGGATGGATGGCTGGGTGAGCATGGATGGATGGCTGGGTGAGCACGGCTGGGTGGGTGAGCATGGATGGATGGTTGGGTGAGCATGGATGGATGGCTGGGTGAGCATGGATGGGTGGATGAGCATGCATGGCTGGATGGGTGAGCATGGCTGGGTGAGGATGGCTGGGTGGGTGAGCATGGATGGATGGGTGGCTGAGCATGGATGGGGTGAAGATGGCTGGGTGGGTGAGTATGGATGGGGTGAGGATGGCTGGGTGGGTGGTGAGGCTGGATGGATGGTGGGGGTTGCAATCTCTCACTTAGCTGTGGACACTACACTTCGCCCACAGTGCTGTAGCACATCCTCTCTCTCCCCCCTCTCCTCTCACAGTGCGCTGATCGGTGCGGAGAGGGGAGAAAATAGCCGGTGTGTCCACCGGCTTGTTTACATGTGATCGCTCCGTCATTTGACAGAGCGATCACATGCTAAAAGGCTGCTCACAGCGGCCATTCACTGCGATCCATGATGCGACCCGGCGGTTACGGATGTTTCCGTGTGCGCGCCCCGGAGGGCGCGTGGGAAGCGCATTAATGGGAGGATGTCACTGTACATCCTACCAGAATTAAGCAGTTGCCCTGTAGTCATCATTCGACTATGGGCCGGTTATTAAGTGGTTAAATTACACCAAGTCTCTAACTTTTAGGAATACTTGATTTAATAACACTGGTCCTCTCCATGCTCCAGAGTGTATTGGTTCCTGGTCAGAGTCATCTGCTTGATCTATTGGCTTTTTGAATTTTGATTTCTGGTGAGTTTAAACCCCTAGCACCACGCGTGGTGGTGAATCACTATTGGATATACTGCACTTCGTCACTTTATGAGCACGGTTATAGACTGAATTATATCTCCTTTTTTACATTATATATTTTTGGTGAACTTTTTTGATTATTCATTTGCAATGGTCACTTTTTGATGATTTTTATGGACTGTATTTGGTGTATGTATGCACTTATATATATATATATGCACTGTATTAATACTGCAAGTGGTTAAGTGCCAATCACTCCATATTTTTTGTATAGGATTTATATAGCGCCAACAGTTTGCGTAGTGCTTTACTATGTAAAGGGAGACAATACACCAACAGTACAATTCAAAACAAGAGGGATAGAGGAGCCCTGTTTCTGCAAGCTTACAATCTAAGAGGGAGGGGTTGGTGAAACAAAGGGTAGGGACTGTAAGGTATGAACTGATTAGGGGAGTAAAAGTAGGTTGTTAGCTGGAGGCCGGATAGGCCTCCCTGAAGAGATGAGTTTTTACGGATCGCCTAAAAGTGGACAGAGTAGGAGATAACCGGACAGGTTGGGGTAGTGAGTTCCAGAGGATGGCAGAGGCTCTGGAGAAGTCCTGGAGACAAGCATGGGAGGAGGAGACAGGGAGCTAGAGAGCAGAATGTCTTGGGATGAGTGGAGAGGACGGTTTCGGATATTTGGAGATAAGATTGGTGATGTAGCTCCAATGAATATTAATGAATATTTGCTCATTAGAGGTACACTACAGTTAAAATTGAAAGATCATGTGTGAGATGCATTGAAAAAGGAGGCGGGTGCATAAGCAAAGCAAAAGGAACATATGGCAATCACATCCCAGAACCCAGGGACAGATTGCAGTAAACCTGGGACACATATATGTAGGACCTGGGCCTAGCAGCGCCTATGAAAGTAACCAATGTGTGTCCTATACTTATACTAATTTTTACTAAATTATACACATAACTCTTTGTGAAGCATTATAAAGGAATGTGGTTCCATGTAGTTAGAGTTACTGTATGCAAAGCTCTCCAATAAAGGAAGTAACAGACTGGGACTTGACAAAACATTAAATTTGACCGTTGGTAGTGCAATGATAGTTACAGACTAGAGATACCCATGGACATGACATCATTATTGCCAGACAGGTATCCAATTTGCCATCTATAGAATTACCTTCTGACAGGCAGGACAAAACTTCTAGGGAAAAATAAACATTGGAAAAGTTATAAAGTCTTTAAGTCAATGGGTAGCATTGGGGTGCATTCCATTAAGGTTGGAGGCCCCAATGACGTTGCTGTATCCATGATGGTGGCTGCTTGTTTACATGGCAGCAGCAGCTCTTGCTAGCAGCAGGCACGTGGAGTGCCCAAGGTGGCACTGGCAGTGGAAACTTGATCGGTGGGCTATGCATAAGGAGGCAGAAGTATTGGCCATGGGGAGGAGAGTGAGTGGGAGGTGGGAAAGGCTGGCGCGCAAGTAGAGTGGCTGGAAGAGCAGGAAAGAAAATTAGCAGGGCAGGAGGTTTAAAATGAGGGGTGGCTAGGATTGAAAAGCATGAAACATGAGGACGAAGTTTTCCCACCCACTTTTAAAGCCCAAATTTAGTAAAGCTAAAGCTTTTCACTTGCAGTGGCACTGCTCCTGCACTGCAAGGGCTAAATGATTTTTTTTGCCTGGGAGACAGTAAAGCATTTTACTCACCTGATCCTTTACTCTCCAACAGATGGCGCTCTGCTATGCTCCAGGAGTGGACTGTTCATCATTGTCTTTATATCAAATGCAGGGCTATGGGCATTGGTCTTGATGACGTCAGAAAACTTTAACCACTTAAGGACCGGAAGGATTTCCCACTGTAGGACCAGAGCACTTTTTTCGATTCGCCACTGTGTCACTTTAACTGACAATTGCGTGGTCGTGTGACGTTGTATCCAAACAAAATTGATGTCCTTTTTTGCCCACAAATAGAGCTTTCTTTTGGTGGTATTTGATCACCTCTGCGTCACTTATGATCACCGCTATAAACAAAAAAAAGAATGACAATTTTGAAAAAAAGAACAATATTTTTTACTTATTGTTAAATTAGATATAAAAAAAAAATGTAAAAAAACTAATTTATTCTCCAGTTTTGGCCGAAATATATTCTTCCTCATATTTGTGGTTAAAAAATAAAATCATGATCAGCGTTTATTGATTGGTTTGCGCAAAAGTGGCCGCGTTTGCAAACCATGAGAACTGATTTATGACGTTTTTACTATTTTTTTTTTTTTACTAGTAATGGCGGCGATCTGCGATTTTTATCGGGACTGCGATATTGCAGAGTGGACATGTCGGACATTTATACAGTGATCAGAAATTTAAATATCCACTGATTACTGAATAAATGCCATTGGCAGGGATGGGGTTAACCTGCAGGGGGAGATCTAAGGGCCAACAGATCCTAAAGCAGTAAATCACGAGGGGGTCCAGAACCTGTTAAACTGCTGGAGTGCAGGTGGAAGAACTGGTGGAGACTGGTCTAGCAGCATGAAGGAGCCTGCAGGAGAGGAAGATCGGGTAAGTAAAAAGCGCTTTTCACAATCCCCTAGACTTATATGAACAGTTAATACTTGCAGTATGGTCACAGCCCAACTACAAGGGATGGGTTTTAGTTTTCCTGGTATTCAACTTTATATTTGTCTGTTTCTTTGCAGGTTTGTTTCATAATGATGTAGAAGCATGGGGGTGGATTGGGACACCTTGGAAGGTGCATTTGGCACTTCCTTTCTGGCTGCACGTGGGAACAAGCTCCGATTGTGCTTCTGATGTCTAGTACTGCAGGCAGAAAAAAGGGGAGACAGAAACTTCACATTACATGTCTGGCACGGTGGGCATAATCCAAAGGGCCTTTCATAGCCTCCCCATGAGCAGCTGAGTGCAGGTGTAGGGGTCAGCTCCCAGCTGCAGGATGGGCCCAGAGGCATGGTATAGAAACTCTGGAGCTGGGTGCATATGGGCCTTGGTGGAGCTTGAGAGGTCTTAATTGGGAATGCCCTTATTAACGAGTGACGCAAGGTGCCTCTATCTGTTCCACCATTTTTTGCCATAAAGTTGTTCTGTCTTTACGGGGGTTAAAATTTGGGGTAAAGGGACAAAGCAGGATATCCATACCTTGTAATTGTTATTGCTTCTACTGAGACAATCTAGCAGTGGTGTTAGCTGGTTGCAGTTTGTCTCCCCAGCTTCTCTGTAAAGATTAAAGCAGAACTTCACCCTAAAGGGGAAGCTCTGCTTTTTGTCCAAGCTCTCTACTTCTGTTTTTAGCACTTTTTTTGGAGGGGGGGGGGGACTGGTAC
>BLSH010134353.1:47729-61506 GCA_018402905.1 Glandirana rugosa
GCCCCCCCCCCCCCCCCGCCAGCCATTGACTAAGAGCGCTGATCGGGAGCAGATCGGTAGACCTTCAGTCATGAAGCTATCCGAACCCCTGATTGGGTTCTTGCAGCTAGCTGTGGCCGGGGTGCATTGGCAGGTGTGAATGCGCCTAAAGATGGCCATAATGGAAGCTGGTGGAATTTTTGTTAAAAAGATTTGATTTCAAAACATTTGTTTGTTTCATCATCAATTCTGGCAGTTACAGCAATCAAAAATGAGCTATGTATGTATGTTGAAAAGCTGGACGCTATAACCCAGAAATTTAGACCCACCAAGTGGATTCATGCACGCTGGAAGCCATTTATGGAACACTCCTCACCTTTGGGAATACATTTGCTCATGAAGCCATTCCAATTTACTGAATGGTATACTAGGAGTCAACCTTACAAATTCTTTGTGAAAGTTGAAAATTCCGGATTCCACTTCTCCTGATATTCTCGATTCTCCCTCTCTGCTGTGAGAGAGCTCCCCTGGTTATTAATATTATTACTGTTGTTATAGTTATTTTCCCCTTATTACACTCATTTTGTTTAGTAAATATATGCCTATGGGTTTATTTGGAGAGCATATAAATGGTGTACCTTTGAGTTATGTCTATAGTGAGCAGGGTGTACTCCATCCGTGCTTGCCACATACTTTGCTATCTTCTTTTATAGAATTAGAGGGATACTCCCCAATGCAACTTTTTGGATATAAGGGACCTGCCGCAGGTTCGATAATTATTAATGGTATTCCATTTGTTATGGATATGCCAACTGTTATTAGAACATGACTCTGATCTCGACCTTATTCTATATTGGTGCATTTCTATCTTTATGTTGACATAATGCATGACTATTTGAAACACTTCAGAATCTGAAGTCCTATTTTGCTTTCAGGTGCTATGCAATTTTGAGAAAATAAATAATAATAAAAAAAAAAACAAAACATTTATTTGATATGTTAATAGTTAACGGGATCAAACTGATGATTGTTATTGTAACTGTTCTTCTTGAAACCCAAAAAAATGAGTGAAGCAAAATTGATAATTGTTTTCGACAATGGTGATGAAAAAATTAGAGGAGCAAAATTGGAGGAGCAGGATGGAGATTTTTTTGATTGAATTAACAAAATTACAAAATGTAAGTGCTTTTCGTTTTGGGAAATTCCATTAATTACAAAACTTAATGTTAAAATCTAATTTTGGAAGTACTTTTGGATGAAAATCAAGTCTCTTAAGGCATTATTGAATGTACTGACTGGATTTTTCATATGAACATTCCTAAGAAAATCTACCAGTGTAGGCCAGCTTAACCACTCTGATTTGCTCAATCGATGTGCACAGATGAACAATACAAATGAGTAATGATTATTAATTGAAATATCTACACATCTAAATACCATCTAATGTCTAGAGCTGAATGGCAATTTATTTATTAAGGAGAAAGAGGACAGTTCCTGGAAATCAAGACCAATTGTCAGCTATTTCATAATCTCAACTATTCATTTAAATGTTCTGCCTGCTGCACAAATGCATCAATTTATGTGCAAGCAGCGTTTTCTGCAGTGCATTGCTCCACAATGGGTGTTAGTGTACTGCAATGCAAGTGCATTAACAAGGTGTGTTGGTATGCTAGTTAGAAAAAATGGCCCCGCATTACAGCAACATGTGTAAAATATATTATCGGTGATTGTGGTAACGTACGTGTTACCGGAGTACATTAGTGCGGTGTGACAACTGTTATGAGAATGAGTAGAAAAAAGGGTTATTAGAGAACAAAAAGTCAGAATTTGTTACAAGATCAAAATAAATGGAATGTGCTGGTATCTGGTTTAATTAGATAATGAAATTAGCACTTTGAAATGTGTACCGTGGAAAGGAAACACTTAAGTAAAATATTATTTGTACAGATTATTATAAGAAATTCCTGAAATTAGTTCTGTCTATAAACCATGACTGAAAAAAACAGGAAATGTTTGATATGTGCTTGTCATTCGATCATTAGATAGAGGTGATCGGATCTCTGTGTTCAGATCAAGTTACATAGATGGAGATTACATAAGCATGGACCAGAAACCAACAACTATTTTTTTTCAAAATTATTGTTATTTTTGTGCCAGTTTTGCCATTTAGCTAAATTTTCTGCCATTTGGTTTTCTGTACAGACAGATTTTTCAAAAGCAGAACTTTACCCAGCCTGATAAAATATAATGTTCATATCAAGGAGTATACATTCCACATTAATAATTCTGCTACCAAATTTAGTGTGTGCTGTAAATTGCCTCCAGCATTGTTCCTGCTTCCTCTTGCTGGAGTCTGCCATTTTGCTGAAGCCCAGAGCCCCTGAACAGCAGTAAATATTTAGGCTGTTAGCAGATCTGCCTCTACAAATTTGCACAGTGCCTAAAAATAGAGATTGACTGAGCAGAGCTATGCAGAGCAAGATGAGACAGACAGACATTACTGAATTTTAAACAGTATAGGCACTTATTTAGAATGTTTTACATAGCTATACCCGAAAAATGGGCCAGCCTGAAGTGATCTAACAGGACTTAAAGTTCCAATTTTTTATTATTATAGATTGTGTAAGAATTTAGTGACTGAATTTCAAAATAATTTGATTTGCTACTGGGACACTGTTTGATTTGATATTGTAATTATAAACCACATTTACCATCCACATTTTTTGGTTATTAAAAAACAACCAATGGGCAATAAAGACTGGTATATATTCTTTGATTTTTAAAGTGTTACTAAACTCACAACAGTAAAATCAGTCTGTATATGCAGTACAGCATGCTTGTTATACTCACTGTGGAGCTTAAGGGCTTAATCCTAAGCATTGTGTAATAAGGCTTCTCTGATCCTCCTGTACTTCCGCTATCCCCAATCCTTCTCCTGATAAGACAGAGCCTTTGGAGTCACTCTGCACATGCTCAGTTTGGTGTGTATTGCAAGAGGGAGCATGTGATCAGCACAGGGCCAATCAGCATTGTCCAGACAGAGGGTCAGGGATCCTGCAGATTTATAGGGCAGTCAGAGGACAATGAAAACTCCTCCTGCAAGCTTTAACCACTTCAGCTCCGGAAGGCTTTCCCCCTTTAGGACCAGAGCACTTTTTGCAAATCGGCACTGCGTCGCTTTAACTGACAATTGCGCGGTCGTGCGATGCTGTACCCAAACAAAATTTGTGTCCTTTTTTTCCCCCACAAATAGACCTTTCTTTTGGTGGTATTTGATCTCATCTGCGTCATTTCTGATCACTGCTATAAACAAAGAAAGCGGCAATTTTGCAAACAAAAAAAATTTTTTCTTACTTTTTGCTAAAATACCAATCCTAAAAAAATATAAAAACACCAATTTTCTTCCTCCTATTTTTGGTAAAAAAAAAAGGCAATCGGTGTATATTGGTTAGTGTAAAAGTTGCCACGTTTACGAATGATGAGAATTAATTTATGGGGTTTTTAGTTTTTTTTATTTTTTACTTGTAATGGCGGCAATTTGCGATTTTTATCAGGACTGAGATATTGTGGCGGCCATGTCGGACCATTTTGACACTTTTTTTTTGGGGACCATTGGCATTTATACATCGATCAGTGCTATGAAAATGCACTCTTTACTGTATAAATGTCACTGGCAGGGAAGGGGTTAACCTGCAGGGGGGCGCTGTGTTCCCTGTGTATGTTACTAACTGTATGGGGGCTGGGCTGAGTGGGGGAGGAGAGTGATCGCGGCTCACATACACAAGGAGCCTGCGATCACATTCCTTCCCCCTGTCAGAACGGAGATCCGTGTATTTACATAGACAGACCTCCGTTCTGTCACTGCGGGGAAGCGATCGCCTACCCCACCCTATCCGCTACCTGGCTCCCCTGGAACACAGTGAGCGTGCAAGCGCACCTCCGGCAGGTCATGATCCGCAATCTCGCAGCCGCTGTCAGGTGACGGCGGTTTGCGATATTGAGCCACTTTGCCACTGTCAGATGACGGCGGGCAGTCAGCAAGTGGTTAAGCAGACATTGATAGAAGTCAAAAGACTGCTCTAACTGCTGATGAGAAAAAGTGTTTATCAGTTTATATTTACTAAGTATCACTTTAAAGCTGCCCATATACTGCTTGTAAAGTTTACAATACCGCCAGAGGAGGCTGTTCACATTCTGCAACTACAATGCTATGCGTCTCTGAATGTCTGCCTGTCAAACACAGTTATTCAAGTCAGCTGAGCCATGCTGCAACTGCAAGCCATTTGGCAAAAAAAAAAAATAATAATTTAGGAGTTGGCAGGTTTGCTTCCTGAAAGCCTCAAAGTGAGTTTTTAGCTGCAATCCAAACATGGGCTAGTGCTAGGGAATGGGCTAGTATGGACCTAGCCTTAAAACAGAATTACACTATATTTGAGCACCACAAACCAAAACCACTATTTAATTAATTATAAATATTCAAAGCAAGCTCCCCATCCATCCATGTCTCCATGCTTTTGCTGAGAAATTACTTTGAAACGCCCTCCTCCCCCTAGCATTTCTGTCGGTGGCCATCTTAAGTAAGGGCAGATGATTCATGTAGCATTTACTTCCAGGAATCAATCTGCTCTTAGCTCAGGCATGCAGGCAGGGGGATGTACTTAGCTGAGAAAACTTCTCCTCATCTCTTGCAGACTCCTGGGATGTATGACACAATTTGCCTAGACATGGGAACCAGGAAGTAACTGAAGAAATGTAAAAAAACAAAGATTTAAAACAAGCAAATATGATATACGTTTCTGACTATTTACTAATGCTAGCTGCATAAGGATTACAGATAGTCATTGTTGATCGAGAGAGTGAAGTTCTACTCTAATGCAATTTCCACAGTTGTTTCTGCCTTTTTTAACTCCAGCTTTCACAATAATAAAACCTGGCGATCCAGCCATGGAGGTTCTTGTTCAGACACTTCTTCCTATAGAGTAAGAACTGTTTTCCAATTTGATGTCACCCTCTTACTTGGCCAATTATGGTTTTAATCAGTGGCGGACGGTGTTCCATCGGTCGGGAGGCGGCAGACAAACCTGAAACATATACCCCCCGGTCGCTCCAGCCCGCCACTCCACGGTCGCTGCTTCTCCTTTTGGCCAGTCGGTCTTCGGACTCCCGGTCCATGGGGTCTTAGGACTCCCGGCCAATCGGGTCTCAGGACCTGCTTCCTGAAGACACATTATTTATGTGAAACACATTGACGCTAGTTGAGCGACGGAAACGTGCCCAGGTCCCGAATCCAAAATGAGGCTTGAATTGCACGCCGAGTACCAGAGCTGGTAACGGTGACACAGTCAGTTTTATAGGATCGCTGGACAGACTAAGTGCCGGTCCAAGGGCACATAAACATGTGAGTGCACATCTATATTTATTTCAAATACATTATATATATATTGGAGCTATTTATTTTTCCATGAGCAATCGGGCGACACACTCATCTTGTGCAAAGGACAAGCAGCGCATTGGAAAGTAGTACAGCATTGGGATACAGATTTGGCATCTATATCACCCTGATTTAAAGATAAAGGCTTATATTATTCTGGCGTTTGATAAGTGCATAGATTGACAGGTGGTGGTGGAGCACGAATCACAGACATTTAGGAACAGAGCACATGGAACTGCATATGGACTATATATGTGGACTATGTTAATAGCGTTTAAATTTAATTTTTTTTTACATTTTTTATATTTTTTTGGCACTAAGGAGCCGCATGTACACATTCTAGTAGTGACACGATTGCTTAATAATAGTAAGGTGAGCGCGGCTACCACTGTATTGTTGCATTCTGTGCCTGAGCCTCTGATGCATGAATGACTGTATGTATGTGTAGCCATGTGCTCCCTCGAGAGTGGCTGGTAGTAGTGGTTCACCTTATAGCTGCCCTCAATCACACCATATATGACACATCCAGAGACACTGAACAGGCCGGCTCTTGTTTTTGTTGTTTTATTTAGGGGAAATAACTTGGATGGGGATGAGGGATGACTGTGGGATGCCCAAAGAACTATAATACACAAACTCCATATACAGTCCTGTATATGCACACTTGCACTGCAGACCGTCCCTCTGCAGACTGTTACTCCTCACAACTCTCCAGCACTTCACTTGCTGACGTTTTTCTCAAAACTACACAGAATTTGCAGCTTTACGCCTCTTTACCTTTCTCTTCACCGTGGCTAGCACATGGTGAGGCCTACATTGCATCAACAGGAGCTCAGGAAAACCCATTACAGGCCAGGGATCACGGGCCCCTGAATGTGTAACAAGGCACTTGAGTGCTAGCCGGGCCTTTGATGGACTAAAACCCCCAGTCCATCCTCTTCCAGGTCCCATCGACCTGCTCACTTGTAGTGACTCTCCTTTCCCTTGACTGACTCCCAAGGCTCCCACAGACTGTCCACTATTCCTCTCCCAGCCTGCTTCAGCACTTTCTCCTCCAGTCCCAGGGACTATCACTCACCGCACCGGTGGATCACTTTAAAGTCTCTCTCCTCTTGTAACACCTCAGCTGTTCTTCTGTTCCTTCCTCCTGTGCGGCTCCAGGAATCACTCTCCTTCCTGGCTGCACCCAAACCCCTAGGCCCCAAGGTCACCCTCCCCAGACTGAGGGCGACCTCCCGGGTAGGGGCCTGCTCCACAGTGCCTGTGCTACATCTCCAGATATCCACCGACACTACTCCTCCCAGATTGGCCTGCCCCCGCCAATCCTGCTTGGGGATTGGTCAGGGCTCCCTAGAACACTCCAGATGGCTCTACCTATCTCCCAGCCCCTCTGACCAGAAACCTTCCTCAGGTTTCTAGAAAGAAGTGGGAGGTTCTGGTGATCTCATCTGTTAAGTCCACTCAATCCTCCCTGAGCCACTCCTCCCGGCCCAGATCAAAACATTCAGGCCTGCTCTTGTGGTGGTGCAGATGCACAATAACTTCGACCTTCGGTTATCAGAGTGACCGAAGTCTAAGGTAATTTTCTGCCTGTGCTGCAGCAGCTGTCTTTGAATTGTTACTGTTTACGTGTCAGCCCTGAGTTCACTGGGCTGAGGCATACAGTATCTAGAGTGAGGCAAACAAGACGTTTGCCTTGGGCAGCATTTTTCAAGGGGAGTGGCGCCACCCCCAGACAGAAGGGCAGAGGTGACTCTTTAACCACCTTTTGGTGGTTGTACCGATATGATGCCTGCAGTTGCTGCAAGCAGCATCCCAGTATTGTTTTTTAGAGTTGGCAGGTGGCTTATTGCTGTTACAAGCAGCGGGAGGGGATGTCTTCCATGGCTCTCTTGGGCTCTCTCATCCCGCTGGACAGTCAAGCAAAGCTGGGTTTGGCTTTGATTGGCTGCTTGTAGTAAAATTTAAGCAGTGAGATGACATCACTTCCGGTTTACATGGAAACCATTGGTGCCAATTTTTGAAATTCTAAAGCATTCAAAAACATAGATCTTGGCGTTTTCAAGTGCAGAGGAAGGATCTCGGGTCTTTTAGACCCAAGATCTCTCCATAAAGGTTACCTGTCACATGCCTATTGCTGTCACAAGGATGTTTACATTCCTTATAACAGCAATTAAATAGCAAGTAAACCATGCCAACGTTTCTTTTTTATTTTTAAAACCCTGTAAAGTAAAAACATAATGTGCTAGTTTGCATTGCATACTAGCACATTATGAAATACTCACCTTAGAACAAAGCCCTGCACCACCGCACTGTGAGCTCTGACAGACGATTCCATCTTCACCTGATCTTCCTTCCGGGTTCGAGTCCTCGGCCGTCTGATTGGCCGCGCCGTGATGACGTCACTCCTGCGCATGCGCACTGGAGTCACGGACCACGGCACAGAGCTCTGAAGGGACGGCATAGGTATACCATCCCTTCAGAACGCATGTGCCAGTGACATCACCGGCTGCATGAAGTGTGAATACCTCCTAAACTGAGAAGGTTTAGGAAATATTCATAGTACATACAGGTAAGCCTTATTAAAGGTTTACCTGTAGGTACAAGGGTATAGAATGGGTTTACATCCATTTTATAGTGATGACAAAAAAATAAAATTAAAGCAACAATGTAAAAATAAATAAAATAAATAAATAATTCAAAACATTTAAAAATTGCCCCGTTCTCCCGTGCTCATGCGTAAAGACAAACGCATGCATTGGTCCCTCATGCACGCACACAGCGATCGCCCCACACATGTGAGGTATCACCACGAACGTCAGATCATGGGCAGTAATTCTAGATATGGCACTTGGACGAATCATGTCTCAGGGTCTGATGAGGAAGCCGCAGCTGTTACCTGTGAATGGCTGCAGCTTCCCCATCAGACCATGAGACAAGAACAGCATACTGCTGCTGGGATGGGACACATTTAGATAGAGGGGGTGCCTTATTTTAGCCTTGCCTAGAGCAGCACAAAACCAAAACACACTACTGGGCAGCGCAATGGGTCCATGAGCTGTCTGATGTCTGTTCACATGCTTATACATAACACACTGCCCAAATCGGACTGTAAACACAAAGTTTTCTAAATGCTATGGACAAAAATGGAGCAATGGGCCCAAATCATACCATACTGTTGCATACAGATCCATACAAATGACAGATCTGAATGCAGCTTTTTGTATGCCCGTGTGCATTTACAGTCAAAGATAAGAATTGATTGAAGTTTGTGCCCACCATGTTGAGCTGTGTTTAGGCCATACGACCCAGATCCAGAATCTAACCCCCTACCCTCCTTCTCCTAGGCCTTCCTAATTTCTTAAACTCTGTGCTTAGGTCTGCTTTATAAACTGATAACTTCATTATAACATCTACATTGGAAATTACCTTTCCCAAAATTCCAAGCTAACTCTTCTGAGTTCTTCTACCAATAATTTTCCCCAATTGTTGTTGAACTGACAAAACATAATCAACATTCCTTCACAGGAACACTTCTAATTAATCCCTTAAGGAAGACACATGGGCTGTGTTTCCCTGGATGTCACCAGAAATTCAGGTTTTCCAACCACAGTTTTAGGAGAGTAATTACACAGGTCATTAGATAGGTCAGTGCAGGTTAAAGAAGCTATTTGGAGCCATTGCCTTTCCTTCTACTGTTAATGTCAGGCCTGTGGTTGGATGGAGGAGGAATGTGTATGATAGGCGCAGAGGGGCCGATGTCTAAAGTTGTACAGTAACAAAAGGGACTTTTAGCAATGGAGAGCCTTTTTATTCCTTGCAATATGCACAATTCAAAGGGACATAGGAGTTGATTTATTAAAGGAATAGGGGCTGTAAATAAAGTGGACCTGAGTTTACTTTGACTCCCCAATCATGTTCTAGTAAAAAAACTATTTTATTAGTTTCATTTGCACATGATTTGATATTAAAAATGAATGCAGTTTATCTTATTTACCAACATTCACCCTGCAGTTTGAACACCCTTAACCACTTGAAGTCCGGAAGACCCCCCCCCCCCCCTTCATGACCAGGCCATTTTTTGTGAAATGGCACTGCCTTACTTTAACCACTTCTGGACCAAGCCTATTTCTGACATTTGTTGCTTACAAGTTAAAATCAGTATTTTTTGATAGAAAATTACTTAGATTCCCCAAACATTATATATATATATTTTTTTTTAGCAAAGACTCTAGAGAATAAAATGGAGATCATTGTAATACTTTATGTCACACTGTATTTGCGCAGAGGTCTTACAAATGCAATCTTTTGGGAAAAAATACACTTTTTTGAATTAAAAAGTAAGAAAACAGTAAACTTAGCCCAATTTTTTTGTATAATGTGAAGGATGATGTTATGCCGAGTAAATTGATACCCAACATGCCATGCTTTAAAATTGTACACGCTCATGGAATGGTGACAAACTACGGTACTTAAAAAATCTCCATAGGATTTGAAAACGAAATAAATACTTAAAAAAAAAAAAAAAAAAAAAAAAATCTCCATAGGTGACACTTTAAAATTTTTTACAGGTTACTTATTTAGAGTTACAGAGGAGGTCTAGCACTAGAATTATTGCTCTCACTCTAACAATTACAGCGATACTTCACATGTGTGGTTTGAACACTGTTTACATATGCGTTCGCTTCTGCGCACAAGCTCAGAGGGACGGGGCGCTTTAAATTTTTTTTTCTTATTTATTTTACTTTCTACTTTTTATTTTTACACTCTAAAAGTGGAATCTTCTGCTTTAAGTGTTGGTGATCCCCTGACATGCCACAATTGGCATGTCATTTTTTTTGGGGGGGGGGGGGGCGGATACCTGGTTTCGACAGGTATCCAGCTCCCACTTCACCTCTTCCTCCCAGCAATCTTGTGGGACACGTCACAGGTTCCAGAAGAAGATTGCCTGGCTATTCAGAGCGATGCAGCACGGCTCGCGCAGTGCGCGCCTGGTTGTGAAGCCACAGCCGGGCGCCCACAGTTGCAATGCCATCGCCGCACGGAGGAGGGGGAGAGGAGCAATGCAGCGGGCGGCCGCAATGCTGGATTGGGGGACAGGTAAGTGTCTAATTATTATAAGTCAGCAGATACACTTTTTGTAGCTGCTGACTTTTAAACGGGTGGTACTCCGCTTTAAAAGCAATAAAAAAAAAAAATGTAATTTACCTTTTACACACAAAAAAAATGGCCCCTTTAAGGCCAGGGGGTGGAAATGACATTTGACGTTGATCCTGTCCTCCAAGGGCATAGATACAAGTGGGGGTCATCTTTCCTCACTCGACTTCCTGCCAATCAGTCCAGAAAGTCGGATCATAATCGCCACTTCCGACAGTGAGAAAACGACCGGGACCACTTTTATCAGAAAGAGGATCGCCCACTGTGTAAAGATATACCGGAGTTATGGCAGCTATCTGCTGCTATAAACAAGGTATATAACGTCAAAGTAATGACGTTTGTATACAGTGGGCAGTCTGGAAGTGGTTAACTGACAATTGTGCGGTCATGCAACACTGTACCCAAATAAAATATATGTCCTTTTTTCCCATAATTAAAACTTTCTTTTGGCAATATTTGATCACCTCTGCGTTTTTATTTTTTTGCACTATAAACAAAAAAATTGCCGACCCAATATTTTTTACTTTCTACTATAAAGCATATCCAATAAAAAATTGATTAAACCTAATTTCTTCAAAAATTTAGGCCAATATGTGTTTTACTACATAATTTTGGTAAAAAAGATTCCACTAAGCGTATATTGATTGGTTTGCGCAAAGCTCATAGTGTCTATAAACTATGGGATATTTTTTTCATTTATTACTAGTAATGGCAGCGATCAGCGACTTATACTGTGACTCCGATATTGCAGTGGACATTCTGATACTAACTGACATTTTTTTCACTTTTTAGGGACCAGTGACACTAATGTATGTGTTCTGGTAAGAGGCCATTTGTTTATATTTTAGAGCACTTTTGACACATTAGAGCACCTTTACACTGATTTGGATTATGAAGCACTGAGCACTTTTGGCACTTCTTTAACCACTTAAGGAAAGGAAGGATTTCCCACGTTAGGACTAGAGCACTTTTTGCGATTTGGCACTGTGTCGCTTTAACTGACAATTGTGCGGCCGTGGGACTTTGTACCTTTTTCCCACAAATAGAGCTTTATATTGGATGTATTTGATCACCTCTACGTCACTTCGGATCACTGCTATAAACAAAAAAAGATTGACAATTTTGCAAAAAAAACAATATTTCTTACTTTTTGCTAATATACATATCCAAAAAAAAAATAAAAAAATGTATTCATCGGTTTTGGCCGATTTATATTCTTCCTCATATTTTTGGTAAGAAAGCCCCACAATCGGCATTTATTGATTGGTTTGCGCAAAAGTTGAGTTGAGAATTAATTTCTGGCGTTGTTACATTTTTTTTTTTTACTAGTAATGGCGGTGATCTGCGATTTTTATCAGGACTGTGATATTGCAGGGGACATATCGGACATTTTTGACACTTTTTTGGGACCAATGACATTTATACAGCGATCAGAAATTTAAATAGCCACTGATTACTGTATAAATGTCATTGCCAGTGAAGGGGTTAACCTGCAGGGGGTGATCTAGGGGTTAACTGTGTTCCCTAGGCGTGTTCTAACTGTGAGGGAGCATAAGAGATCTAACTGATCCCAGTGACAGGGATCAGTAGATCTCTTATGTGCTGCCCGACAGAGCGGGGAACCGCCGTGTTTACATCGGCGGTTCCCCGTTTTTCTTCTCTGCCAGCTAATCTGGACGAGAGCGTGCCGAGTTGCCGTTTATAGACGCTGCCACTCTGCAACATTAAATGTATGTGAGCCGGTCGGGAACCGGTTAGTGGACTTTATGTATATTTATGATATGTTTGAATGATTATTTTTTAATTTTTGTATATGTTTGCACTTTGTATTTATTATCATCACTTGCACTTTACAGTTTCATAAATGGAATTGTTTATAGCTAGATCAACCTAAGGTGACATATCACATTTATTACAAAAGATAGGTGCTGCGCTAGTGAGTAGTAACATGGAGGTCAATAAGCCTTATGGTCTACTTGACCATGGTTTGGTTTCAACAGAACCCCTCATTTTCCACTTCTTCATTAGAGTTTGAACACTGCTGATTGCCATTCTCAGTTACTTGGATATATTTTTATATCCCTTTCCTGTTTTATACAGTTCAACTACTTTTTCTTGCAGATCCTTTGACAATTCTTTTGCTTTCCCCATGACTCAGAATCCTGAAACGTCAGTGCAGCACTGGATGAAAGATGCAAGGGTTTTTTCTGGAGTCCAGAAACACATTGACTTTTTATACACACACACTAATTACAAGCAAACAGATCACAGGTGAGGACGGTTATCTTTAATATCCATTCAAACCCCTTTGTGTCAACTTGTGTGCATGTTATCAGACCAAAATCACCAGGGAATGTAAACTTTTGATCAGGGTCATTTGGGTAATTTCTGTTGTCATTATGATTTAACCGCCTCAGGACCGCCCACCGTCAAATGACGGCGGAGCGGTCCTGCTCTCACAGCGGGTGGACGTCATATGACGCCCTCCCTTTAAGCCGGGATTGCGCGCGATCGGGCGCGCGCATCCCGGCTCTGTCGGTGTCGGCATGTCCCCAGGACACGCCGCTTCACCGACAGGGGTGAACAGCCATTGGTTATGGCTGTTTACCACGTGATCGGCTGTGACTAAGTCACAGCTGATCACAAACGGCACGCCCGCCGTTCGCACGGCGCATGCGCGCGATCGGGAGCGCGCTGCGCGTGCGTGTCGGTGGCGGCGTGTTCCTGGGGAACACTGCCTGTCACCGACACTAGTATCAGCCGCCAGCCGGCGGCTGATACCTTGTGATCGGCGGTGATCTACTTCACAGCCGATCACATACAGTGTAAACAGAGCGGTAACTCACTGTTACCAGCTCTTCTCTCCTCACACAGTGTCCAGTGTGAGGAGAGAAGAGCTGGGATCGGTGAGTTACTGATTTGTCACTGTCCGTCACAAGGGGTCCTTGTGCGGCGGTGGCTGTGCGTGCGCGTCGCGCGAGGGCTAGCGCGCGTACGCGGCACGCTTGCCGCCCGCACGGCAAACACTAGTCGACACTGAATCAGTGTCGGCTAGTGCACCATTTGTCGGTATTGGTTACCGACAAGTGGGGACAGCCACTTCGCCGCACAGGACCCCTGTACGGCTGTGGCTGTCTCGGCCCTACGCGCGCGGGCTAGCGCGCGTTAGGGCCGAATTTCCCTCCCGCAGTATACTGCAGGTGGGCGACA
>BLSH010134353.1:76624-91659 GCA_018402905.1 Glandirana rugosa
ACTATATTTGATTTTCCACTTGATATTTTTTGATTTTTATTCACCATCTTGCTACAATTTATTTATCTTATCACAATATCACAGTCATTCAGATTTTATTGAATTTTGCATTTACTACTTTTTATCTTGGTATTATTATATATATTATATGCTTGTTTTATCATCATGAGTATGTATACACCTGTCTAGTATCGCCCAGGCATAATCAGCAAGGTGCATTGTACACTTCGTTTTTACCTATTTAACTACTAACAGTGAAATAGTGTGGCAATACATCCTAGAACCACTAGGGGCAAGGTTCTTTTACTTACACACTGGTATAGGCTGCGCAGTACCATCCTCATTCTCAGATAACCATATATATTGTCAGATATTAGGCACAGCAGCAACCTAGTCCTTTCTCCAGTGTGCGACCATAGTAGCGCGGGGATACATCCTCACATTGTTACAACTACTTGCCCATTACAAGTGCCATTTTTAGAGACATGTCTATAATTCCTGCACATTCCCTGTTTAGGGTCCGGCCCAGTCTAGTTATCCAAGTGGCCATCTACCTGGCCTTCTATGGCTTTCTGCAGCCTAGCGAATTCACATTTAGTGACATTAACAGCCAGATACTATACAGACGCCTCCAAACCACTACGTCCTTCACCTTGAAGTCTCCAAAACTCAGCAATCAGGGCCTGGGGTCGACATCAACCTCTTTCAGACTAAGAACACCTGGTGCCCAGTGGCGGTACTTGACCGGCTACTGACTCACTTACCCACGCAATCTGACTCTAGCCCATTGTTGCCTTTCCTACCAGCCCCTTGAGCGGCAGCCAATTCATCAGGCATGTTAGGATCATACTGGCAAACCTAGGCCTTGACCCCGGTCAGTACTCCGGACATTCCTTCCGGATCGGAGCAGCCTCGGCTGCATCTCAGAACAGAGTTCCAGACCATGTAATCAAGAAATTAGGCAGGTGAAAGTCTGCCTGCTTTGTGAGATACATTTCAAATCCTCAGATGGAGATGGCACAAGCCTTTATCAAGCTTGCCCAATAATGATAGAGTTAAAGTGGTTGTCAAGTCTATTTAAAAAAAAAACACCTGCAAGAGAAAGGAATAATGAACTAGTATGCATCGCATACTAGCTCATTATGAAATGCTTACCTTAGATCGACGCTGTAGCAGCGGTCCCTGAGCACCGATGTGATCGTTGACATGCTGTGTCCATCGTCTTCCGGGATCCCAGGCTCCAACCAATCACAGTGTGGACTCCAGGGTTGTGATTGGCAGGAGCCGCGCTGACGTCACTCCCGCTCATGCGCACGGGAGCCGTCATTTATGGCACACTTAGTGAAGAAACGGCCCAGTCGGAATATATCCTAAATGGTACAAGTTTAGGAGCTATTCCCACGACCTACAGGTAAGCCTGAATATGGGCATACCTGTAGTTTAACCAGTTCCCCACCGCCTACTGTGTATTCACGGTGGCAGTGTGGATGCTGTGCGCGAATTGCCGTAAAAAGACGATGATGTGCGAATGGCCCCTAGGGGGCGCGCGGGCGCCGCACTCCTGAAGAGTGTGCCCGCGGCTCAGGCGGACTTGATGTCCGCCGTCGAGCCGCGATGAGTGGCCACAAGCAAAGAACGGGGAGCCGCTGATGTAAACACGGCGGTTCCCCATTCTGATGGTGTGGGCATGGGTGATCTACTGATCCCTGTCACCAGTTAGATCTCTCTAGCACATGGTAGCCCAACCCCAGAAATGAATTCTCACCATCCGTAAATGCGGCCACTTTTGCGCAAACCAATCAATAAACGCTGATTGCGATTTTTTTTATCACAAATATGAGGAAGAATATAAATCGGCCAAAACGGGTGAAAAAAAACTGTTTTTTTATATATATTTTTTTGTATTTGTATTTTAGCAAAAAGTAAGAAATTTGGGGTTTTTTTGCAAAATGGTCGCTCTTCTTTTGTTTATAGCGGTGATCAGAAATGACGCAGAGGGGATCAAATACCACCAAAAGAAAGCTCTGTTTGTGGGAAAAAAGGACGCAAATTTTGTTTGGGTACAACATCGCACGACCGCGCAATTGTCACTTAAAGCGACGCAGTGCCGAATCACAAAAAGTGCTCCGGTCCTAAACTAGGAAGTTCTTCCGAGGGGTTAAGTGGTTAAAGTGGTTGTCATGACTTGGCAACCACTTTAATAAAGAACAAATTCCCTATCTGGGTATTTTTGCCACCTTTTCTTGGCATACCGACCAGATGACCAATGCACACCTCATGTCTATTTTATGTAAGTCTTTTCGCGTGTTTATGTGATCCACATTTGTCTCGGTCCTAGGGCCACGAACATAAATATGAGTACACCCGTTACGTTTTTGTAAATATTTTATTACCGAATATCTTTTCATGTGATAACACTGAAGAAATTACACTTTGCTACCATGTAAAGTAGTGAGTGTACAGCTTGTATAACAGTGTAAATTTGTCTCCTCAAAATAACTCAACACACAGCCATTAATGTATAAACTGCTGGCAACAAAAGTGAGTACACCCCTAAGTGAAAATGTCCAAATTGGGGCCAAAGCATCAATATTTTGTGTGGCCACCATTATTTCCCAGCACTGCCTTAACCCTCTTCATCCTTCTCAACCTGGTCAGTTTTCTGGCTTTGCTAGGAGAACAGCCTGCCTGTCTTCCAATGGCCAAGACTTGTGCTGACACGTCCCTCTGCATAGCCATTCATGCAGTATTTATTTTGTTGACTAAAATATTTTCGTCGACTAAATTAATACTATTTTAGTCGACTAAAATACAACTAAAACAATTGAGCTGACTAAAATATGACTAAAACTAAAATGACATTTTAGTCAAAAGACTATAACTAAAAGACTAAAACTTTGAAATTTGATGTCAAAATTAACACTGCACTACCACATAAGTAGGGGGCATCTACTAAGCTGCTAAAAGAAAAAAAATTAAGAAAAACTATCTTATTTTTTATTTCTTAATATTTAATGTTGGTAATATATTCAGGTAATATGTGCATTGGGATTACAGCCAACAGAGTTTACAATTTTGTTTTTTGTTTTTTTATATTTTCAAGTTGTATTTCTGTCAAAAATCAATATATTTGTTTGCTTATGAAACTTGGTTTTATGTATAAAGACGTTATAAATCATAATGGCTAAATCTGTAGTGCATGTTCAAACCTTAATACCATAAATAATAATGTGTATTCAATTTTTACTCCAGGAGTATATGAGTTTGGCAATTCTAAAGAAATGCTTAAATAATGCATTAAAATTTAACTAAACTCACTAAATTTTAGAAGACTAAAATGTTCTGTAGATTTTAGTCAACTAAAACAAAAGCAATTCAGATGACTGAAATATGACTAAAACTAAAATGGCATTTTAGTCAAAAGACTATCACTAAAACTAAACTAACTGTACTGTCTCCCTTTTATATTATAAAGCATTGCGTAACCTGTTGGCGCTATATAAATCCTGTATAATAATAATAATGAATATTATAGAGGATTTACATAGCGCCAACAGTTTACGCAGCGCTTTACAACATAAAACGTTATGAGCATAACTGCGGGATTTTGTAGAACCCATTAACATGACTGCACTGCGATAAGCATGGTAACACAATACCATGTGTTGTGGTGCTGCTTTGTAAAAATGAGTGCATATCTACATGCAGTGCAGGCTGATGGGTTGCCAGCTTATTCATATTAGACCTGTGTGGTTTGTTTCATTCTGAATAGATATTCAGACAAATTTTTCATTATTCGGAGATATCAAATACCCAAATTATTATTTATTTTATTTATTTCAGGTACTTATATAGCACCATCAATTTACATAGCGCTTTACATATACATTGTACATTCACATTAGTCGCTGTCCTCAAGGAGCTTACAATCTAAGGTCCCTAACTCACATTCATACATATATTAGGGCCAATTTAGGCACCATGCACACGGGATGCTTTTTCAACCTTCCCTGAACAAATTTTTTGACGGCTAGAAACCGACGCTTAAAACAACCATTTAGCCACGTTTTACATGCCGCATTTAGACGCGGTTAGCGGCGTTTTGCCCTGTTCGCGTCTAGAAGCGTTTTTTTTTCAATGGATCAAAAACGTCAAAAAAATGCTGGTAAGCCACGTTTTTGAGCATTTATGGGTGTTTTTGAGCGTTTTTAAGCTTTCAACGTTTTTTTGTGGTAAGAAGAATGACTCTTGAATGCGCATTAAGTGCGTTCTGACAACAGCCCATAAACTCCACTGCTGATAAACGACAATAAATGTCCACGTGTGCATGGATACATAGGATAACATAGAGGGGAGTTTGTGGGCTGTTAAAAAAATGCCCCAAAACGATCGTTTAACAGGTACAGTGTGCATGGAGCCTTAGACAGGATTCAATTAACCTACCAGCATGCCTTTGGAGTCTGGGAGGAAATCGGAGTACCCGGTTTCCTCCCACAGGCAGGTAGTGTCGTGGTTGTGATTCGAACCAGCGACCCTTTATGTTGCCAGGTGAAAGTGCTACCCACTACACCACTGTGAATTACAGTATAAACAAAGTGTACAGAATACTTTGGATAACGAAACTAAATTCGTCCGAATTTCCGAAATTCAAATTGAAGTTTGAATCAAATTTTACATCAAATTCCAGTCAAATTCAAGCTGTAAACATGTTTTTGAAATCAAAGACTGTGTGTGTTATTAGAGTACCATTTCGAAATAATGCTGTTTTAGTTAAGCCAAAGGTGATTTAAAGAGTCATTGAAATCATTTGATGAAGATTTTTCTTTTGTTTTCTCACTTAGTCACATTCAAATTGAAAAAAAAAAATCTAAAGTTTTCGATTCAGCCGATTGGAAATATATTGGTTCCTACATTTTGAATAAAAAAAAAAAAGAGTATTTGAAAAAGACATAAAACGAATTCCGAAAACTAATCCCGAATACGAATTGAACGAATCAACCAAATTTAACAAAACGAAATAACTAGATTAATGTATCTTAACGAAACAAAACACATTTTTTTGTCAAGCACATGTCTAATTCACATGAATAGGCTGCCTAACCCACGGCATAATGCACCAGTCTCCAATCCCTTACCTTTAGTTTCACTAGTAACAATTTTTTTTTTTTACTGGTTTTATGTAAACTTTTTCATATATTTGGTTTATTCTTCTTTTATCACAAAAATGCACAAATAAAAAAGCGCATATATTTTATTTGTTAATCATTTATTTATAATTGTTAATCATTTGTTAATAATTTCACCATACTTTGCACTTCAAAAAAAAAAAAAAATTAGTGTTGTAAACAGGACAAAAAATGATTTATCATAAAAAAATGTTGCCGTCTCTGCTCACATGTGAGTATAAGGTGCCATTCACACAGCTGTCCAGGGCCATACCCCACCCATATCAGCATATTTCTTTGGCGGGCACAGTTACATTTTTTCAATGGGCTGTAGGTGCTCAGCCTGCACAAATCAATAACAAGCTGACAGGCTTTGCAGTTATTCACTTACGTACATGGAGTGATTACCTGAGGTTAGAAACAGAAGATCAGCCCATGTCTGCATACAGGGTCACTCATCTGTTCCTAATGTGTGGAATTGTTCCTTGTGTAAGCATACAGCCATAGACAGTGCAAGCCTATCATTGATTTGTACAGATTTCCTGACTACAGCTGGTTTCAAACACCTCGCCCAACCCATTGCATAAATATGCTGATCTGAATAGTGTGTGGCCCTGGAGGGCCGTATAAAAAAGCCCTAACTAGAACCCCCCCCCACCTCCAGTTTGGGTTTCCATGGACCAGCAATAGGTGGACACTCTTGTTGGAGGCTACTATTTAGATACAGGAGTGGATGCCTCTCTGTGGCACAGATAAGTAAGTCATAAGCAGCTATTGGGATTGAACCCACCACATCCTTAAAACTTTGGATACTATATACGACAAAGGAATTAGGACTTCTTAGGTGCTACTTAGATCATAACAAAAAATCATTTTTTTCCCAATACATGTTTTTATTAAATAAAGTGCCTAATATCATAAAACTGAAAAAGCTGTTTAGTTTTTTTTACAATTGACACCACATATATACTTATCAATGAATGATCCACCTTGTGCAGAACAGGTACAACTCGTCAACGCATTTCTTAGGCTGCATCATCGGGTAGAGGTGGAAAATAAGCACAGCCTGAGAAACGTGTTGAAGAATTTTATTTGTTCCCATTGATATCATGACTAAAATTGTCTTTGATGGAGAAAATATTTAATGTTTAACCAGTTGCCGACCTCCCGCCGTGGATTGATGGCGGCAACATGACTCTCCTGCGTGAACGCGGCCGCAGGAGCGAGGGTTGTGGGTGCGCGTGCATCCAGAGACGCACTCAGGCGCTCACACGCTAGCGGGGGAGCCAGTGAGTGGGTGGAGCGAAATCGATGTCCGCCGGCCACCTCCGATAGCTCCCCGGCAGTGACAAAACAGGGATCCATGTATGTAAACAAGCGGATCCCCATTTTGACAGGGGAGAAGGAGAGTGATTGTATGTTCACAGTATATGGGAGCAGCGATCACTCTCCTCCCCCAGTCAGCCCAGCCCGAATACAGTTAGTAACACATCCCAGGGAACACACTTAACCCTTTGATTGCCCTCTAGTGTTAATCCCTTCCCTGCCAGTGTCATTTACACAGTAATCAGTGCATTTTCATAGCACTGATCACTGTATAAATGCCAATGGTCCCAAAAAAGTCTCAAAAGTGTCCAATATGTCCGCCGCAATATCGCAGTCCCGCAAAAAATCGCAGATCGCCGTCATTACTAGTAAAATAAAAATAAATAAAAACCCCATAAATTAATTCTCATAATTTGTAAACGCTATAACTTTTGTGCCAATCAATATACGCTATTTGTCATTTCTTTTTACAAACAAATGTCACCTGCCCCCACCTATAACTGGCCTTTACAGTAAGGAGCACTGGAAGGGCAGACGCATGCCAAACAAAAACCAAATAATTTCCAAGCTCAACTTACTGACCAGCTTGCAATTTTTTTTACCAAGCATATGAGGAAGAATATATATCGGCCTAAACTGATGAATAAATTAGTTTTTTTAATATATTTTTTTGGATATGTATTATTGCAAAAATTAAGAAATATTGAGTTTTTTTCAAAATTGTTGCTCTTTGTTTGTTTATAGCGCAAAAAATAAAAACCGCAGAGGTGATCAAATACCACCACAAGAATATTTGTGGGGGGAAAAGGACGTCAATTTCGTGTGGGTACAACGTCGCACAACCGCGCAATTGTCAGTTAAAGCAACGCAGTGCCGAATCGCAAAAAGTGCTCTGGTCAGGAAGGGGGTAAATCCTTCCGGGGCTGAAGTGGTTAAAAGTGGGGAAATAATTAGGTACCACTTTGGTGGAAACATAGGTTAACTAATATAAGTATATATGTGTCATTCATTCTAATTTTATGTTTTTATGATTTAAGACACATTATTTAACACAGACATGTATTTAAATATTAGAAAAAAAAAAATATATATTCATGTGTGATAATTCTAAGTAGCACCTGAAAAGTCATAATTCCTTTCTTGTATACAGTATCCATGGCACAGATAGAACAGATGTAATTGGAGAATCTCAGTAAGATAGCCCTGGCTATGAAACAGGTCTTTTGCTACCCCCCTGGTGATGTAAGTAGTTCAGTGAAATGAATGCATTCTCACAATTTTGGTTCATCCCACAAACTAGATGCATCCACCGTGTGTAGGCAACCAGCATACTTTAAAATAGTTTGCTGCAAGCTACTGTCAAGATGGATGAGCTTATGGGAAGCACTGGAGGTTAGCAGAATTATATGGCTTACAAAGGAGCAATGAGTGAGCTATAATTAAACAGCGGTTGGATGACAGACAAGCATATACAAGGCCTCTGGTGAAACCGGAGCTCGGCCATATTGTTACAGTCATATACCTTGTTGGGGGGGCGGCAGGCAGAACTGATACAGTTTGAAAACAGGATGCCTAATACACAATAGAAATAAAGAATGGGGAGTTCCCAGTAATAACATTAATTCTCTTCACTCACCATCCTACAGGGATTACATCAGAGCTGGGATAACAGCTGAGGAACATGCTGAGAGGGGAAGCCCTTTGTATGAATGCATTGCACTCGGAGGTGTCCATTACATGAAGACATGAAAACAGATCACAATAATATCACACAAATGTCCTGAAGGTAAAAAAAAATATATCTGTGAGAGAAAAAATATGTTTAGTCTGGTATGAAGAACTACTCTCTTTGTTCAGTTATGTAAAGAAGTAATTAAATAAAATGTGAATACAAATCAGATACGTCAACTATGTAAAAGAATGCAACCTGGTAACTTTTAACTTTAGCTAATCTGCTCTAAATCCAATCACTGAAGTCTAATTTAAGCGTTACTATGCTATTGTAGTTGCAAAGGTTTTTACCAATCTTTTTCATTAAAACAATACGCCATAATCTTGGCATGAAGGTCCTGGTTCAGGCACCTCCTGCTATTGGGTTGCGGCAGGGTAAACCTGAGTAGGAGATTTGTAAAGGAAAGAACCCAACACAACTGTTCCTTTTTTATCAACCAAAGAACATGGTAAAACAACTTGACCTGCAGACACAAAAAAGCTCTTCAGTTCTTACAAAAAGTTGACAAAAAGAGAAGTACTTCCATAGGATCTGAAGATGAATGTTTTACTTATCAACGGAACCTCTACATTTCTGGGCAATTCCTCTGGAGAACACCCTTTAGACAAGACTTCCCATAGGATATATGTCACCTTGGCTTGCACAATTTCCTAGACTTTTAGGATGCCAGTGGTCAGGGTTATCCTGTTCCAATTATTGTCTATCCATTTTAAACAGGATCCTAACAACAGTGTCTGTGTCTAGTTTTTACAACAAGCTCTCACAATATTTTGGAGGCCATTTTGGGATGTAGATGTGTTATAAATAGCACAAGCTGCATCACAGTGGGCCCAAGAGTGGACATTGTAGATAGGGACATCAACCTGGTAGGGACAGGCAGGCTCTGTAGACAGAAGCAGGAACCTGTTTGTTAAGATCAGTCAGGCACTGGAATGGATTCAACATGACATTTGGGATTGGATGGAAGTCCAGAAGATTCTGAAAAGCCTAGGTGTTGGATACCTTTTTGGAAGTTTTGTCTGAAAGGTAAAAACCAGAAGAACTGCCCATTTATGCCCAGGCTTTGGGTGCACCTCAGTGCATGTGGTGAGTTTCTCCATACAAGCACAGACAAACAGCTATTTGGGACTTTATTTATAACTACAAATTACTTAGCATATGTGCGTGGAAAACCTGCCTGTGTGCAGATGTGTCGAAAGTATTTGCTGGGTCCCAATGGCCAGGCAGATCTATTCAACACATCTGTGCATGCGTGGAATCAAGCGCAACATAACTCTTGCCTAGGCAACACAGGAGGAAGTGCAGTTCTGCGGCACAAGAAAAGTAAAAAACGAAATTAAAATCTACTTTTGGGAGAGGGAGGGAGCTGGAGCCAGGTTCAAATAAATAGTTTTTTGGGATGTAGGTCTGCTGCTCCTATTCACCTTACTGTAGAAAGTGACAACTGTTAATCTGAGACCTCTCAACCAAAGAAATTACCCATGGGACTTTAAAGAAGCTGCACCAAACAACAATAAGTCAAAAAATACTTAAAAGATTAAAAAGATTTAAGAAAAAACATCAACCATACAATAAAATTTCTCCTGCCCTTTCTACAGCTCCCGGACAGAGCTTTTCCCATGCCGTTTCTCCATTACACTCCATAGTTTTTTGCCAGAAAAGGAGTTTTGATTGTGACTTTCATATAGTTTGTATATTGCCAGGTAAGTTATGCCTTGATTTATTTGGCTACTGCCCTTGAAGAAACTTTATTGTATAGTTGATGTTTTTTTTAACTTTAGTAACTGACATGGCTTCTTTACAGATATCCTACGAAACATTACTATCTCCTGGAAAAGTTTCACAAATGCATCCAGTGTCAGGATATCAACTGGCTAGTTTGATATGTATACATGTTATCATGCAATTATCCATTGTGTTTTTATATGTTTTATGGAATTTTATCATGGTTTTAATTTTTTTATGTGAATAAAAATCAGATCTTTCTCAGATTTTAAGTTTTTTGACTTCTTGTTGTTTGGTGCAGTCCCATGGGAAATGTATTTGGTTGAGAGGTCTCACAATTGGGGACTGTGCAGCACCTTCATTCATTGTACCTGGGCCTCATGTTTTATGACATGTTAATCTCTATTTTTTTTTTTTTTAAAAGACAAATATCTCTACACTTACCTGCTCAGTGCAATGTAATTGCTCAGAGAGGCCCCGAACCTCCTCTTCCTGGGTCCCTCTCCAACCGTGCCCCCCATGGGAAGTGGCACTCATGCACGCTTACTTCTAAGCCCCGCTGCTGCGTCCATTGATACAAACAGAGGGACTCAGCCCCGCCCCCCGCTCCCTCATCACTGGCTTTAATCGACAGCACTAGGCCAATGGCTCCCAGTGTCCTGCCCCAGCAAAGCCAGGGAGACCACTTTAAGCTTTTTGTCAAATGTATCCAGGGCCGTCTTTACCGCAGGGCAAAAGGGGCAGCTGCCCAGGGCCCTGTCATTGTTTAGGGGCCCAAAGCAGAGCTGCCCCTTAAGCCCGTGCGCTGCCTGTAAATGAAAATCAGACCTCCATCAGCGGCCGTGGACGGAGCCACGTGACGTCATCGACGCTGCATGATCCACCGCACCGGCAATCGCATTAAGCGAGCAGTACATATGGAGCTTGAGCGGGCGGGGCCTTGAGCTCCACTGATGCTCTGACCCCACCCCTTGCTTTGCAGCCTGCTGCCGCCTCCGGATGATCGGGTCGGAGCCTCAGAGGACCGCTGCCGCGTAATCTTGGGGAGCAGCCGCCGGGCCGGTGTCACTGCCAGATAGGGTGCCCACGTGTCCCGGATTGCCCGGGACTATCCCGCAATTCAAAATTTAGTCCCGGGTCCCGGGCACCTTCATTCCGGGACAATACAGTGTCCCGGAATGAAATGAGGACACTGTCAGCGCGGCCAGTCAGCTTAGCAGCTACCACCTTAGCACAGATTTCCATTTTCCAGATATTGAAGACTGGTTGCTAGGGCCGCCCCGCTTGCGCCCAGTCTGAGACCAGAGAGAGGCAGATCAGAAGAGAGCGTCTCTGGCTCTGCTGCAGCGCTGCTGTCTCATCCTCCTGCAGCCTGTGTCTCCTGACGGTCACGAGTCCCGGACCCAGTCCCGGGGCATTCTCTGCAGTCTGCACATAACGGCTCGGGAGTCAGTCGGCTGGTGCTGCGTCGGCGGGCGGCTGCTGTTTGCGGAGCTCCCGGCTGGCGGGGGATACAGAGGAGGGGCTGGGGGGAGCCCTCATCTGATGGATGATCATCATGGAGGCTCTGGAGTGGAGACTGGTGAGTAAAATCCACCGATCCAAATGGCTTATACATTGTGTGATGGAGTAGTGCAGGAAGGAGTGTAGTGGTCAGGTAGGTCAGGGTAGTGGGTCAGGTAGGTCAGGGTAGTGGGTCGGGTAGGTCAGGGTAGTGGGTCGGGTAGGTTGGTGTAGTGGGTCGGGTAGGTTGGTGTAGTGGACTGGTCAGTGTATGTCCAATGTTTATTCCAGATCCCTCAGGTCATTTGTATCTCTTTTGAAGTGTAAAGTATAAGATTTTTTTTTATATGCAACTTTATTTCCTTAGATATAAAGAGCATTTATTTCATGTATGTTAGCCTGACATTGAAAGAACAATTACGCTCTTTGAATCTAAGTATCCGCCTGCAATATTGGGCTAACATACATGAAACAAATGCATTTTCTATATAAGGCACTAAAGTTGCATATAAGCCCCATTCCACTCTCAAGCAGGGCCACCCGCTGACTGCGAGTGACTTTTCTTAAATAGGTAAGGGGCGGGGCCACCCGGTGATGTCACATGGTGGCACTGCCCCTTGTGACATCACCGACTGGTGCATGCTGGGGGTGTCCCTGAATGGCAGTTTGGAAATGTGGTCACCCTACTGCCAGAGGAGTGTGTGCTGGCTGGCCTGGCTGGCTGCTTAGACAGATAGACAACTTACAGGCAGCACTGTCTGGTGTGAATTGAAACCCGGCACCCACTGATCGGAGCTGAGCTAGCCAGCCGCCAGGAGGAGGAGGACCAGACCACCAGGCAGGTCTTTCTCCTCCCCTGGCTCCCGAATCCCACTCTGCACCTCCCATTAAATCATTAAAACTTTTCTCCTACACAATGCACATGTCCTGACCAGTCCAGGTTGTGTGGCTGTAGTCGTCCAGAGCAGTGTGCACACAGCATGGCAGCATGGGCCAGGCCACCAGACCACACCATGGCCTGGTCTGTCCATGCCATGCATGTTGGCCTTGATTACATTACATGTATGCCTGTGTGTTTGCACAGGCACAGCAGCCCATTCATTTGAATGGGCTGCAATGCCTGCACTTCCCTCAGAATAAAGATGCATGCTGCATTTTAAAAATGCAGTGGCCTTTAAATCCATTCTGCTTTTGTACCATGCAATTTACCCTGCAGTTCCTGCACTGGCAAACTTGCTGCGTTTTTAGATGCGGAGACATGCTTTTAAAAACACAGTGCATTTGGTGCACAGGAACTGCAGGTGGGTGGCACGGTGCAAAAGATTGATGCGATTTCAAGGCCACTGCATTTTTAAAATGCAGCATGCATCTTTATTCTGCAGGTAGCGCAGCCATTGCAGCCCATTCAAATGAACGGGCTGCTGTGCCTGTGCAAATGTGAGCCTCCAACCCACATACATGTGAACCAGGCCTAAAGCAGTACTGCAGGTTTGGGTCATAATTAGGTTTGCACCGATACCAATTTTAGTATTGGTATTGGTGCCGATACCGAACATTTGCACGAGTACTTCTGCTCGTGCAAATGTTCCAATACTTGATCCGATACCTGGACAGTCAGGGATGACCGGTGAAATGGGGGGGGCAAGAAAATGTTTGCCCAGGGTCCAAATCATATTAAAGACGGCCCTGAATGTATGTTCCTGTCAGGAAGTGAAATTGGATAACCTCCAATGTTTACTGTACTTTAAGTTGAATGGTATAAAAACGACTAAAAAGGAACAGTTATGTTGCTTTCTTTCCATTATACTTCTGATCAGAACAAATCAACAGCACATAACAAACTGATATAACACAACACTTTCAATGGGATATTTAACTGACCAAAAGGGACTATATAAGAGAAGCCCATTGCTAGGGTTTACAAACACTTTAAAACACATTACAGTGTCCCTTTAATAGAAGGCTGTCATAGGTCTTGGTGCAGTATGTGTCTCTTCAGGCAGTGTGTCCAGGGAGCAGTCAAGCATGAGGAACCTAACTAACCTTTGACATGGCCAAAATTAAGGATTTGAATTATTACCTAGCCACCCATTGTATCTATGATTAAAAAGTCATTCAATTTTGTTTAAGGGTCACTCCCTAAAATAAACAGGGCTGATCACTGTCATTTATAAAAACATTGGGGTGTGTTATTTTGTTTTCCATAAATCTGACTGCCCAAGTTATAGGTTCTTTTTGTGCAGTTTTAACCCAAATCCAATTTTATTATGTACTAAATTTAATCTCTGGAATTCTGAAACCAAAGCTGTTTCATTTTCTAAGCAGTGAAAATAAGCATACCTCCCAATGTTTAATGGTTCAAAGATAAATCCCACTTTTGATAAAAAAAATTTATAAAATGGATAGAAATTAAGCACAAGTCATTTTGGCACTGATGTGTTAAAACTTCCCTTTTTTCATCTATGTTTTTCTAATCTGAAAAAAAGTTAACTTTCTATTCTTTGCCACTATGACAAATGTTCTCTACACCCAAGAATTCCTATTTCCTTGGTTATTGTCATTGTCTCACTGCTTGTTTTCTAGAAGTCCATAGAGAACGTGAGGTCAAATTATAGGCAATCCCTGCAACAGGTAAGAAACGTTGGTAAGAAACATTCTAAAACTGGCTATACAGTAGTAGATTTGGGGACGAACGTTTGCACAAATATGTGTATGAACATGCATCCGAAAAATTTTTTGTAAACTCAATGACTGGGCGATTGTTGTTTGAAAGTACTTTTGGTATGAATGTAAGTTCCCAAACAAAAACTACATACACCATGCATCCCAACTGTCCCGGAAAGGGCGGGACTGTCCTGAGATTTCATTGAAATATTGGTGTTTCGCAGATCCAGGTGAGAGCTCTATGTCTCCTCTCTTGAAAATACCAGCCCACCTGGCTGCCTTGTAAGATGTCCCAGGACAAGGGATTGGGTTTTGCTGTGACACTGTACCTTGAAGGCTTGCTGGATATTGCATCTGGCAGGCTTCTCCCTTTGGTCTCTAGAATCCCGCTGCTTTTGAAATGTCTGCTGTTCAGGCCTCCTGCTGTCCAGATCCTCCCATGCTTGCCAGGGTGACTCCTAGAAGAGGCTGAAGAGTAGTGGAGATCCCTCTGTCCAACTTCTCTCCTTCCTCAGCCCATAGTCTGGAGGCAGAGCCCCCTCAGCCCCGGAGGTCCCCTCCCAGGCTCCATGACACAGCCTCAGCACTCCATCTTCCAGCCGACAACAACAGACACAGTACCTCGGACCCTCCCCTGGAGGCCCCGACTCCCCCGAGACGGAGGTCTGATACCCGACTCCTTCCTCTCTTCAACCTGTCTCCCTAGAGGTGATGAGAAGTCGGAGAAGATCCTCAGTGGGACCGTTCGTACCCTCCTAGACCTGTCGTCCTCCGGACTTGTCGTCTGTAAAGTTTTCGTCGCCCTAAGATCTCTGGTTTCCCTCTTCGGACGGTCTACGTTATAGGTCGTTCGGAAGTTCCATGTCACAGTGTCGTTTTGGGTTAGGGAACAGGACCCTGTAGAATGTTCCGTCGGTCCA
>BLSH010134353.1:94192-109778 GCA_018402905.1 Glandirana rugosa
GCTCTGACCATACAACATACACTGCATCAAATTGGTCGATCTCCCTTTAGTCCAGATGTTCCGGACAGCTCAAAGGTACACTTTTTCTCTCTCCCCCCCCCCTTTTTTTCCCACTTTCTCACAGTAACTCTAATTTACACATTTTCTATATACACTAGGGCTAAAGACTGTCCCTTTACAGCTGCCACACAGAGATCTTAACCTATTACTTATGCTAAGAGACAATCACAATTGTACCATATCCTAGCCATTCACCTAGAGTTCACTCTAGACTAGTTAAGAGTATTATTATTCACATTGCAGCTAGAGCTCATAGAGCTCATTCGTACTGTTTATTGCTGACTTTGCTGATTGTTCTGAGTTTGTGGGACAATCAAAGCATATTTTATGTATTTCATCTGTGTATCTATCTGTTTGCTGGGAGTTCAGGAATTGTGTGAAATTATACAGATTCTAATGTGTTTTGGCCATTTCCATTGTCACATTTACACTGTGGTATATACATTACTATTTCAAGTACTTTAGGGTTAAATGCCGATGGTTGAATTAGGAGAATGCCTATATGTGTGAATATTGCACAACAGATCTGTCTGTGGAGGTCACACAAACCCAATTCATGAATTGTAGACAAACTTGCTCACATATTTTTCAGAGAAAAAAAATATTGCAAGTTAGCCTGCAAACTGATCTCCCCATCACTATTATTATCAGAATAGAAATATGGCAGCTGCCATTATTGACCCCTTCTAAGGGGTCAAACTAAGGGTTTGTGTCAACGGGTATTTGTGGGTTTTGAATTCCAAGTCAAGTCTATGGGACTACATAACCTCCACTAAGGTCGAGCCTTGACTTTCACTTCAACTGGACACATCATGTTCAATATTTCCAAAAGCTTGTATGATAAATATTTGATTGTACTTTTTTATTGAACATTTATTCATTAAATCTCAATCAGATGATCTAACAATCAAGCATCTGTGGTATGTGCTAGAAAAACAAGTCATACATATGGAGGCCAAACCTTGCAACTTACAGGATTTAAAGGATCTGCTACTGACAGCTTGGTGCCAGATACCACAGCATACCTTCAGAGGTTTAGTGGAGTCCATGCGTGACAGGTTATGGTGGGTGGTCATAATGCTATGGCTGATCAGAATATAGCCAGCTATTGGGTGTTACATGATGTAACTGGTTGGATTCATGCTTTGTATTGTTTTTATGCATGAAAAGGCTTATAAAGCTGTAAATCCTCTGAATACATGGGGTGGGGGATAAGGAGTTGCTCTGGTACTATGGCCTCATATAATGCACAATTGTCCACCAGAAATCACAACAGAAAGTACAAGAACAGCTCTATCTGTGAGAACGTGAGGCAGCCTGAAGCATCTGAGATACAAGGCTTTCCCCAATGTTAGGGGGGCCGGATTGTAAATCATCTTCTCTGACTTCACTTTGAAATGCCTACAATAAAGGATAGTGCAATACATCAATGACACAATAAAGCTTTTGGTGTGATATAATGTTAATATAATATGCAAACAGGGCATTCCACCCCAGAGCTGGTCACCACCCTGTTAGTGTGCACCCAAGATCCTGGCCAGGCACAAACTGGCTCCCTGTGTGAGGCCCTGTTCACACATACCACAGTGACCGGCCTTTTACCGCATTGGATGAACGCAGGGATACACGGAAGTGGGAATTTTTTAAACATTTTAATCTCTTTCTCTTTTGGGATATATTTTTATTGGGTTTTATCGGTTACACACAACATGCTGTATGTTCCATAAATTGTTACAGTTAAAGGATATACCGCAATCTTCAGAAAATGAGAAATGCTCAATTGGTTCAAATCAATGTAAAATAAAGTAGACATAGGAACATATACAGTATATAAAGGACATGGGAACCTCATTCACACACAACCATCAAAACACACACTTTAGATAAAATAAATAATAATAATAAAAAAAAAATATATATATATATATATATATATACTGTATATATAACTGTGCAAAGGTTTTAGGCAGATGAAGTGTTAATTGTTATCAATTAACAAAATGGAAAGAAAATGAACAGAAGAGGCATCCAAATCAATATTTGGTGTGACCATCCTTTGCCTTCAAAATAGCATCAATTCTTCTAGGTACACTTGAAGACAGTTTTTGAAGGAACTCGGCAGGTAGGTTGTTGCAAATATCTTGGAGGACTAACCACAGATCTTCTGTGGCTGTAGGTTGCCTCAAATCCTTCTGTCTCTTCATGTAGTCCCAGGCAGACAGGGGTGCCGCCCCCCCCATCCATGCGTCTGCCCCCCGGAGCTACATGCAGGGTGCCGGATGCATGGATTCCAATGGGGGGGGGGGTTGAAGCAGGTGATTAGAGTCAGAGTAGATGGCCGCTGCCGTCCATCTCCCGTGCGCTTGGGGGGGGGGTAGTGTTGGTTGTGCCACCCACCCCCAAAATAGTGAGCACCAGCCGCCACTGATAGTTGAGTCACTTAGCCTTGTTTCCACGTCCTATGCACAAATACATAGGAACTGGGGTGCAGAAAAATGGGTTCGCCCCCACAGAGCCCTGATTCCAACATCATGGAGTCTCCTGGGATTACATGAAGAGACTGAATGATTTGAGGCGGCCTACATCCACCGAAGATCTGTGGTTAGTTATCCAAGATATTTGGAACAGCCTAACTGCTGAGTTCCTACAAAAACTGTGTGTAAGTGTATCTAGAAGAATTTATCTTATTTTTTAGGCAAAGGTGGTCACACCAAATTTTTTATGATTTGGATTTCTCTTCTGTTCATTTTCTTTCCATTTTGTTAATTGATAAAAATAAACTATTAACACTTCTATTTCTGAAAGCATTCTTAATTTACAGCTTTTTTCCCACCTACCTAAGACTTTTATATTTATATACTATATATATATACATTTTTTTAATATATATATATATATATATATATATATATATATATATATACTGTACTGTATATTGTATATGGGTTACAAAAAACCTTGTTCTGTAAGACCACAACCATATCGTTAACAATGGCCAGCAATCACTATAGCAAACTTTGTATGACATGCGTTCTTTAGTGTACAGTAAACTCTGTCTACCATGAAAGGCCAAGTTGGCTGTATTTGCCTCCCAGGCCAAATATTTCCAGTCCTCTGTGATATAAATACAGGAAATGAATCAATGATAAACTGTTTACTGCAAGAGGTGGTCTAAGTGGCCTGTTTTTCAACATTATTAACAAAAGACTACAAATGAAGGAAAATGTGAAATTGTAGACTATATAATAGTACTGTGATGTTCTAGCGTGGGAAGTGTATGTCGGAGAGCTGAAAAATGAAATAAACACGTTGTAACTGTCACATCTCCACTAGCATGGCAATAGGCCCAAGGTAACAAAATTACTTTGAAAAATGGGCTCTAATGGATTATATTTAGTAAAATGCGAAGGCTGCATTTTTCATTTCATTACAAGCATGCTGATTTGTTTTGAAATACTTCTAAGCAAATTGTTTGGCTAATGTATCTGAGAAACTGAAGGGATAAATGAAATATGTGTCACAATTGATTAGACCATTTTGGTTTGAGTTGTTTGTGCGCCTTTATGAAACAATTAAACCCCCTTCCCACTGGGGCTGCGACTGCGTTCGCGGTAAAGCACCGCTTGTTTAGCGGCGCCTTACCAATGTTTAAGCGGCGCTTTTGCGCCACTTTTTAGATGCCAGCGGGGAGCTTTTAACCCCAAAAAAGGGGTTAAAAACTCCAGTGTTGCGGCGCAATGGGTGGGGGTGTTTTGGGAGCGCAGTATACAGGTACCTACTGCATGTCACTAGTTGCTTTTGTGGCACAGTTAATTATTATAAAGTGTCTTCAAATATTCTGGCTGATTCCTGCAAGGGTCGGGTCATCTGTGATTTCTTCCTCTGCAGATGTGTCATATCCTCATGGTCAAAGAAGTGCTAAAATTATTTGCCCTTGTTGCAGTAATCACTACTATTGCCTAGTTTCGTATCATTTAACCCTCCCTTCTAGATTGTAAGCTCTAACGAGCAGGGCCCTCCAATTCTTCCTGTATTGTAACTGTACTGTCTGCCCTCATATTGTAAAGAGCTGCGCAAACTGTTGGCGCTATTTAAATCCTGTATAATAATAATAATAATAATATCCTGTTCCATAGAGCAGTGGTTGTCAAACTCAGTCCTCAAGTACCCCCAACAGGCCATGTTCTCAGGTTTTCCTTTACTTTGCACAGCTGCTTTAACCGCTTCCCGACCGTGTCACGTACTTTTCTGCTGCAGAGTGGCGCTGTCCCGCAAATCGCCGCTTATAAATGGCGGCTCGCTCATGCCGCAGTGTGGCCACAGGTCCGGTGGACTCGATGTCCGCTGGCTAACCGCGATGACCTGCCAGAGAGAAAGAACGGGGAACCACTGATGTAAACGCGGCTGTTCCCCGCTCTGTCAGGCAGCATGTAAGAGATCTACTGATCCCGGTCACTGGGATCAGTTAGATCTCTTATGCCCCTGGCAGCCCAGTCCCCTCACAGTTAGAACACACCTAGAGAACACAGTTAACCCCTACATCGCCCACTGCAGGTTAACCCCTTTACTGCCAATTACATTTATACAGTAATCAGTGGACATTTAAATTTCTGATTGCTGTATAAATGTCATTGGTCCCAAAAAAGTGTCAAAAACGTCCGACATGTCGCTGCAACATCACAGTCCCGATAAAAATTGCAGATCGCCACTATTACTAGTAAAAAAAAAAAAAAAATAGTAAAAATGCCATGAATTCTCATGGTTTGTAAATGTGGCAACTTTTGCGCAAACCAATCAATAAAAGCCGATCGTGATTTTTTTTACCACAAATATGAGAAAGTACATATATCAGCCAAAACAGATGAATACATTTTTTTTTTATATTTTTTTTTTGGATTTGTATTTTAGCAAAAAGTAAGAAATATTGTTTTTTTTTGCAAAATTTATGCACTTCTTTTGTTTATAGCGGCGATCAGAAATGACACAGAGGGGATCAAATACCACCAAAAGAAAGCTCTATTTGTGGGAAAAAAGGACACAAATTTTGTTTGGGTGCAACGTCGCACGACCGTGCAATTGTCGGTTAAAGCGATGCAGTGTCGAATCGCAACAAGTGTTCTGGTTCTAATGTGGGAAATCCTTCCGGGGCTGAAGTGGTTAAATCAATATCAATGACATGGTATTGATAAGAGCTATTTTATCTAATGGAAGTTCCCAAAACATGGCTCGTTTAGGGTACTTGAGGACTGAGGTTGAGAACCAATACCATAGAGTCCTGATCCCGATAGGGAGAGTCTGATGGAAATAAATCTTTGTGGACCTACTGCTGTGATGTGATTTATTTTCTTTATTATTTCCCCCTCCAATGGGCCCATTCTTCAAGGATCCATGTTCTACGATTTATTTCTGCTATGGACTTCATCCTACTCAGGTTTGGGCAGCCATGCAATTGTGCAACCAACCTTTTTGTAATTGTCCACACATGTATAAGAAGATAATTGCACAAGATATGCTACTAGCCAAAAGTTTTAGAACACCCCCATTGTTTCTGTTTTTATTGATATTTAACTGCTTCAATACCAGACACTTTTACCCCCTTCCTGCCCAGGTCAAATTTCAGCTTTCAGCGCTGTCACACTTTGAATGACAATTGGGCAGTCATGCAACCCTGTACCCATATGAAATTTGTATTATTTTTTTCACACAAACAGAGCTTTCTTTCAGTTTTGCAAAATAAACTAATAAAAGACAGAACATTTTGAAAAAAATATACGCGCTTTTCTTCGCTTGGTTAAAAAATTTTGCAAATTAATAATGTTTCTTCCTAAATTTAGGCCAGAATGTATACTGCTACATTTCTTTGGTGAAAATAACCCAAATCAGTGCATATTATTTAGTCTATAGAAAAGTTATAAAGTCTACAAACTATGGTATACAGTATATATCTGAAAATCTCATTTCTTAAAGCCCAAAAATGCCAGAACAGTACAAATACCCCCCAAAATGACCCCTTTTTGGAAAATAGACAGCCCAAGGTATTTAGTAAGAGGCATGGTGAGTTTTTTGAAATTTAATTTTTTTGCCACAATTTGTTACATACTGTCACCAGTGCAGTACAGCATCATCATATGACTGGTCTGGTGGTGATTAGGGACACTGACTGGTGACAGTATGTAAAAAAAAAAGTAATAATTGTATTTTAATTTTGTAATTTTTTTTTTGTTTTTATTACATTTTCTTTACATACACAGTTGGGGGCAGTTATGCAGCCAATAACACAGGTGGGGCAGTCATGCAGCCAGTAACCCAGGTGGGGGCAGTTATGCAGCCAATAACACAGGTGGGGGCAGTTATGCAGCCAATAACACAGGTGGGGGCAATTATGCAGCCAGCAACACAGGTGGGGGCAGTTATGTAGCCAATAACACAGGATGGGGCAGTTTGCAGCCAGTATCACAGGTGGGGTACATTGCAGAGACCCTCCCCCGCACTTACCCCATCCAATAGGCAGGCAGTATTGTTGCAGAGATACGGCATGCGGAGAAGCTGGCTGAGTCTGCATAGATTCGGCATGCGGAGAAGCAAGCTGAGTCTGCAGAGATTTGGCATGCGGAGAAGTGGGCTGAGTCTGCAGAGATTCGGCATGTGGAGAGCGGGTTGTCCCCCCTCGTCGGTCACGGGGTGGTCATGGTCTCTGTGGGAGTGGGAGTCATATCCGCTGCCATAGTGACACGCCCCCGGCCACCGCATCCAATCACACTGAGCCACAGGCTCAGGGCAGCGCACACACATAGACTTTAATGGCTAACCAATAGGCTCACTACTTGGCTGTCAAGGAGACAAAAAAAAAAAAAGAAAGTCAATGCACCGGCGCCACCTGCAGGGGGGCGGGCTGGCTTTTTTTTTCTTCTTTAGCCGGCGGGGAGGCGGCGCCCAATCGCCCCTCATACACCAGCCGCCACTGCCTTAAAGTATATTTCCACGTTTGCAGCCAAATTGGCATAACACATACTTTACATTCATTTTGTGTCCCTATTCACATAGCACTAACTATGAAAAAAAGAATATTTAAAAAATGCAGCTTTCCTATTTTGGATGCCCAAATCTGGACCCAACAGCAAGAGTAAATACTGTACAAGATAGTTAAGTATTGTTTAGACTTTGAAGAAGGGGGACACACCCCGAAAGCTTGTCCTGAAAAATTGTATGTTAGTGCAAATAATAAAAGTATCACAGACAGTACTCATTTTTCTCTGGCACAATTGCACTAATATGGCTACAATCACCTCAAGTAAGATATATTTCAATTTTTTTTTAGGTATGCTGTGTGAATGGGGCCAAATAACTATCATTGAGTGGGGTTTTCTCAAATTTGACTGTAAAAGTGTTAATTTAAAGTGGTTTCAAAGTCACAAGGTTTTATACCTTCATGCATTCTATATAATCTGAAAGAGGTTATAACCCTCCCTTAATCTATCCAAAATAATAAAAAAAAGTTTTGCCTATAGTTCTACTTTAATATATAATTTTGGTAAATCTAAAGGAGATTGTACAGATTGTATAGTGTATGGCCATTTTTATATACCTAAAATGATCTA
Organism: Glandirana rugosa; assembly: GCA_018402905.1. Lineage (NCBI taxonomy): Eukaryota > Metazoa > Chordata > Amphibia > Anura > Ranidae > Glandirana > Glandirana rugosa. Next base: position 101,851 of record BLSH010134353.1, read on the forward strand.
ATCGTGCTTTTGGTGCCTTTAACTATTAATGGCACCCCAAATGCGGGAGCAAACGCACATTTTACCACAGACAAAAACACATGACAAATGCAGCAAAATGCACAATCAAAATTCAAAATAAAACTGATCGCACTTTTGGTGCCATTAATTAATAATGACACCCCAAAAGCAAGGTAAAATATGTGCAAACCGCAAGGTGCCAAACTGCTCCATGACCTTCTTTACCACATTTGTCATGTGTAGGGCACTCCATTTAAATTGATGGGCTGCCCTATGTGTGTCGCAGTAAAAATGTGCCAAAAATTGCGCGTTCCCGCTACGCTAGGTGTGAGTGGGGCCTGAAAGTGAAATTGGTGTCTTTCAGCTGGAGTTGAATTACAAGAACCATGACAGCTGAGAGTCTCCACCGCATCCCTCCCTTGTACTTGTATAAAGTTGGCCATACACTACTTTGCTTGTACAATCTGTGCCCAATTTCCTTTAGATCAGGGGTCTCCAAACTTTTTTTGCTCGAGGGCCACATGGTAGATTTTACAAATATTTGCGGGCCGAAAAAATTAGTTATTTATAAATAAGTTAATACAATTTAAATAATCTCATCATTGCCTTTCCGCATGTCTGTGTCCCCGTCAGAGCCTTTCTCCATGTCTGTATCCCCATCAGAGTCTCCTTGAACAATGTGTCCCCATCAGAGCATTTCCGCATATCTGTATCCCCATCAGAGCTTTTCCACACAGTTACCTGCCCGCTGTTTGTATTACTGATCCGCGTGTATAGTAGCGGGCAGGTAGCCGGGAGGTGCCGCGCCAATGACATCACTGCGTGGCAGCAAAGGAGGGTGTTGGGGGAGGGCCCTGCCAGCTGTGGGCTGGACAAAAGGCACAAGTGGGCCGGATGTGGCCTGCGGGCTGGGGTTTGGAGACCCCTGCTTTATGTTTATCAAAACTATGAAATAGGAGGACCTACCTGAACAATTCATTCAATTTGTATCAAATCAGGTAGGTCCTTGCACTATATAGTTGATGGTGGAGGAGATTTTACAATCAGATTGTACAGTGCATGCCCACCTTAAAGGTAGAAGTAGGAAAGTGGGTGGAAATAAAAAAGAGTTGGTATATTAATCAGGGAGGTGTGGTCCAGAGAGGTAACACATGCCCTATTCTGTGATGCAGTAAGGTAACGCATGATGGGATATGTGTTTACTGGATGGTCCCATGATGCTACTACAGGAAGTCAAAGCTCAGAATGTACATTAAAATTTTGAACAAAGAGGTGCAGAGTGAAAGCTGCCATGGACTAGGTAGATTAGGGAGATATGCACATTGGGATGGCTTGGGCAGAAAATACATATTTATTATGAAAAGTGAAATTCTGTCTGACAAGGTGAACTTAGGCAAAGCATGTATCTAAGGTTGGCCACACATTATACAATTTTCTTGTACAGGTTTCCTTTAGATTAACCAAAACCATACACAGTAATATGGGGTCGAACCTAGACACTTTCAATTTGCATGCAATCAGGCAGGCCCTCACACTACATAGCTGAAGGTAAATCTAAAGGAAATTGAATAAGAAAATTGCATAATGTATGGTCAGCATAAGCTTATACTAATAGCATGCCTGTAGTCTCTGACCATCTGCTACTGCAGCCTGTGACAGCTTTCTATGCAGCATAACATTTAATAAAAGTAATATTAAAGTCTCATGTTCTTTGTTTAAAAATAACAAACCTGTTATACTTACCTGCTCTGTGCAGTGGTTTTGCATAGAGCAGCCCCAATCCTCCTCTTCTCGGGTCCCTCACCAGCACTACTGGCCCTTCCCCCGTGCCGAGTGCCCCCACAGCAAGCAGCTTGCTATGGGGGCACCTGAGCTGAGCCTCTGCTCTGTGTGTCCATTCAGACATATTCAGAGCTAGGCCCAGCCCCCTCTCTCTCCTCATTGGCTCACTGACTTAAATGGACAGCAGCAGGGGCCAATGGTGTTGTCTCAGCCAATGAGGGAGCGTCCCTGGACAGCCGAGGCTCTTGTGCAACATCGCTGGATTGAGATGGGACTCAAGTAAGTATTAGGAGGGGGGATTGAGTGGGTTGCTGCACATTAAAGGTTTTTTTATCTTAATGCATAGAAAAACCTTCTGCCTTTAGAACCACTTTAATGTTATGTATGGCCCTTTGGTGATGTCATGGGCCACACTTGAGGCTCCATATATCAAGAAAGTTGACCACCACTCCTGTAGAGGCACTGCTTTGTCTTCCTAATTTACTGGAATATAGTACAGTACTCTACACAGCAGAAAATATCTTCATATCTCCTTTATACTGCCACTTAAAGCGGAGTTCCACCCGGTTAAAAGTCAGCAGCTACCAAAAACAATTGACCACTCACCTGTCCCTTGCTCCAGCGATGCGGCCGCCCGAAGGCTTGTTCGTCTCCCCCTCCCCTCAGTGGCGCCGGCATCACAGGTGTGGGCACCTGGCTTTGGCTTCAAAGCCAGGTGTTCACTGCGCATGCGCGAGTCGCACTGCGGCTTGTGAATGGCTTGGCGCATCTTCTGGGACCTGTGATGTGTCCCAGAAGATTGCCGGGTGGGAGGGAGGGAAGGTGAACTTCCTTCTGGCTCCTCGGCGCTAGGGGAGGAAGTGGACCGTGGACCCTGTGAAAACAGGGTCCATGGTCCCCCCCCCAAAAAAATGACATGCCAATTATGGCATGTCAGGGGGTCACCTCCCCTTAAAGTGGAAGTTCCACTTTTGGGTGGAACTCAGCTTTAAAGAGGAATTAGTTACTGTATACCTTCACAGACGGTATTCATGTCATGGCATATTGTGTCTCATTCCATTCCGAAAAAAAAATAGAACTGTTCCTCACTTCAGCACTACGGACACAGTATGCTATATTGACTTGGACCTAGGACAAGGAGGAGCTCCAATCGCCATTGGTCCTGTTCCATCTGATTTGATTGGAATTATGGAGACCACCATGAGAACACCCAACATCTCAGTGTAACCACAAGACTCAGGAAATGAGTCTTCACTTTCTATCGCCTGCTGCACCATCTATGTCATTCCTCCTCCTCCCAGAACATTTTGTTTGCTTGTTTTTCTCACGTTACCTTTAACAAGACCACCACAGAAGTAATGAGTGATGCTTACTAACATTGTTTCCTCTCTATATGGCCTTGACAAAAGCTTTCACCATTGTCATTATCGCTTTAGAGAGTGGAGGGTAATTGCTGAATTATAGCCGAGGAAACATCACTTTCACTGGCATTGCTTAAATTACTCTTACCTCTGGGCTGCAGTAACGTGATCTTTATCTGAGGACAGTACACCCAGCCTTGGATAAAGAGGACTCAGAAAGGCAGATACAAATCTAGCGGGTAACAGGTTTCACCTCTTCATTGCTGACAGGATCTTGCAGTGATGATTGCCACATACAAAGTTACCTATTTCGTTTTCAGTCACTGATCTCAAGAAAATTGGACATGAATGTTGATGTTTTGCCTTGGTCAGTAAATTCGGTGCTATGCATGTGTACAAAGATGTCTTTCTGTGATGGTAAATTAAACTTGAATAGTTGTTCCTAGCCTCAGTCTATATTTGAACACGAGGCAATTAAAGGCAAACAGCTAAATACACAGGGGAAATATATATAGAAACAAGACTACCTATCAAATGTATTCCTGTCCAACCAGTGCTGAGATTTAAATGGCCCTGCCAGACAAAACAGCCAAACCAGTGACCTGACTTTTCTCCACTGCTGTCATGCAGTACTGTCTGGTCACTTCTATGCCTCCAGCCTGTTATTGGACAGTGAAGGAGCAGCAACAAATGGGTGCGCTCTGCAAACGCCTACTATCATAATATTCCTGTTGACACATACAGTAGTTTGAAAAAGTATTCATACCCCAATTTTTCACATTTTGTCATGTTACAACCAAAAACGTAAATGTATTTTATTGGGATTTTATGTGATAGATCAACACAAAGAGACACATAATTGTGAAGTGGAAGGACAATGATAAATGGTTTTCAAATTTTTTATAAATAAATATCCGAAAAGTGTGGGGGGGCATTTGTATTCAGCCCCCCCTGTGTCAATACTTTGTAGATCACCTTTCTCTGCAATTACAGCTGCGAGTCTTTTTGGGGATGTCTCTACCAGCTTTGCACATCTAGAGAGTGAAATTTTTGCCCATTCTTTTTTAAAAATAGCTCAAGCTCTGTCAGATTGGATGGAGAGCGTCTGTGAACAGTAATTTTCAAGTCTTGACACAGATTCTCATTTAAATTTAGGTCTGGACTTTAACTGGGCCATTCTAACACACGAATATGCTTTGATCTAAACCACTCCATTGTAGCTCTGGCTGTTGTGGGAGATTAGCTCGTGTGGATCACCTTTCCTGGGAAGAAGGCAGCTTTAAGGCAACTTTTTAAAAATCTGGCGGGTTGCCAGTTTTATTAGGTAAAGGTTGCAAGACACAAAACAAACAAAATAGCAAAACAAAGCCTTGCCATCCGATGCTAAACTACTACAGGGCAGGATACCTCTATATACGATGTCGGGCTTGTCCCTGACACCTTCAAACAAAACAAATGCAAACCTTTTTTCTTGCAGTCCTTAGAGCATTCAACTCCTAAGTTGTAGCTCTCTCAGTGAAGTCCCAGGCCAGAGCAACACTGAGATCTCTTCCTGGTCATTTGAAGCAGCTGAAGAGGGATTTGGTTTGACCAGAAACTCCGGGCCAGACCCAGCCCTGCCACAGTGGCTGGCAAAGCCCGGGTCAGACTCTAACTAGTCCACTCCAAATGAACACATGCGAGGCGTCAAATATCGCCCATCCACTATCACCCCTCGCATAACGTTACACTGTATGTTTAGGGTCGTTGTTCTGCTGGAAGTTGAACCTCTGTCCCAGTCTCAAGTCTTTTGCAGACTCTAACAGGTTTTCTAAGATTGCCCTGTATTTGGCTCCATCCAACTTCCCATCAACTCTGACCAGCTTCCCTATCCATGCTGAAGAAAAGCATCCCCACAACATGATGCTGCTACCACCATGTTTTGCGGTGCGGATGTTGTGTTCAGGGTGATGTGCAGTGTTAGTTTTCCGCCACACATAGCGTTTTGCTTTTAGGGCAAAAAGTTCAATTATGGTCTCATATGACCAGAGCACCTTCTTCCAAATGTTTGCTATGCATTCTCGCAAACTGCAAACAGGTCTTCTTATGGCTTTCTTTCAACAAAGTCCCAAACTGTAAATCAAAAATAATCCTGGCACGTCCGAGATTAAACAAATAACTGGAATCCCAAAAATTCAAAATTGAAGAAGTGAATCCAACAAACTGTATCAGTCCAAAAATCCCACACCCCAGATGATGTCCATTGGGACGAAACGCATCGGAGGGTGCTCGTGATGTCATTACGATTTCCTCTATACATCCATGGATTGATGACTGTTTATATGGCGCTATTTTAATTGGAAAAATATAAGTGCACGTCTGTATTTATGAATAAAATGTTTTTATACATTATCACACTATGTGCGGTTGCTTGCTGTTTCCTCCACATGCCTGAGAATTTCCTGTCAGTCTGATGTGGTTGGCCATGCGTATGGTGTCTGTCCTCTGTCCTCTGAAAACTGACATCTTCCATTTTACTGCTGGGCCATTGGACCCTTCTAACAATCCACCAGGAGCCTAATATATGATTGGGGTGTTTCCCTACAAAGGCTTGGTTTACTCATTATCTACCAGTATATGAGTCCACATCCTCTGGTAAGCGTATTGACTTACTCTATGGTGGTGGATCACAGCATGTTGGTGAAGCTTGATTGCCTCTTCACTGGTGACTTTCAATCAATTTTTGGACTGATACAGTTTGTTGGATTCACTTCATCAATTTAGAATTTTTGGGATTCCAGTTATCTGTTTAATCTCAGACCTGTCAGGATTCTTCTTGAGTTACAGTTTTGGACACATATATATATATATATATATATTATCTCACAAAAGTGAGTACACCCCTCACATTTTTATAAATATTGTATTATATGTTTTCATGTGACAACACTGAAGAAATTACACTTTGCTACAATGTAAAGTACAGCTTGTATAACAGTGTAAATTTGCTGTCCCCTCAAAATAACTCAACACACAACCATTCATGTCTAAACCGCTGGCAACAAAAGTGAGTACACCCCTAAGTGAAAATGTACAAATTGGGTCCAAAGTGTCAACATTTTGTGTGGCCATCATTATTTTCCAGCACTGCCTTAACCCTCTTGGACATGGGGTTCACCAGAGCTTCACAGGTTGCCACTGGAGTTCTCTTCCACTCCTCCATGACGACATCATGGAGATGGTGGATGTTAGAGACCTTGAGCTCCTCCACCGTTTGAGGATACCCTACAGATGCTCAATAGGGTTTAGTTCTGGAGATATGCTTGGCTAGTCCATCACTTTTACCCTCAGCTTCTTTAGCAAGGCAGTGCTCATCTTGGTGGTGTGTTTGGGGCCATTATCATGTTGGAATACTGCCCTGCGACCCAGTCTCCGAAAGGAGGGGATCATACTCTGCTTCAGTATATCACAGTACATGTTGGCATTCATGGTTCCCTCAATGAACTGTAGCTCCCCAGTACCGGAAGCACTCATGCAGCCCCAGACCATGACACTCCCACCACCATGCTTGACTGTAGCAAGACACACTTGTCTTTGTACTCCTCACCTGGTTGATACTATCTAAACAAAATAAGTTTATCTTGGTCTCATCAGACCAGAGGACATGGTTCCAGTAATCCATTTCCTTAGTTTGCTTGTCTTCATCAAACTATTTGCGGAGCTTTCTTGTGCATCATCTTCCTTCTGAGGCGACAGCCATGCAGACCAATTTGATGCAGTGTATGTCGTAAGGTCAGAGCACTGACAGGCTCACCCCCCCCACCACTTCAACCTCTGCAGCAATGCTGGCAGCACTCATACATCTATTTCCCAAAGACAACCTCTGAATATAACGCTGAGCATGTGCACTCAACTTCTTTGGTTGACCATGGCGAGACCTGAGTGGAACCTGTCCTGTTAAACCGCTGTATGGTCTTGGCCACCATGCTGCAGCTCAGTTTTGGGGTCTTGGCAATCTTCTTATAGCCTAGACCATCTTTATGTAGAGCAACAATTCTTTTTTTTCAGATCCTCAGAGAGTTCTTTGCCATGAGGTGCCATGTTAAACTTCCAGTGACCAGTATGAGAGTGAGAGCAATAACACCAAATTTAAAGTGGTTGTCAACTTGTGACAACACTTTAACCTACAGGTAAGCCTATGATAAGGCTTACCTGTAGGTGCCCTGCATATCTCCTAAACCTGTATGGTTCAGGAGATATGCAGTGTTGTAGCTGTGCCGACGTGCAACCGTGCCGTGACTGGCGGCTCCCGCGCGCATGCCCGGGAATGACGTCACTGTGACTGGCTGGAGTCGCGGCCCCAGAAGAAAGAGGGGCTGAAGCAGTGGAGGCTCGTCCATAAGGGCTGTGGGGCTCCGCCCCACCAAAAAAATAAGTAAGAAATAAAAATAAAAATTAACTATAATTATTAACCAACAGCCAGCACAGCTAGATACCTGCTCGGAGGTGACGAAGTCGGGGAGAAAGAAGACCCCGGCGCTGAGGTCGGTCAGTGTCACTGCAGTAAGGGCCCGTACGCGCGCCCTCGGCGGTCAGTGCCGTGCCAACGTGCAGCCGTGTCGATGTTGTGACGTATAGAGGACTTGGTATGTCCAAATCCTCTATACGTCCCGTGGATGTCCATTCGGAATAGTATCCGAATGGACATCCAATTTCACAACAGTGTTCAACTGTTGGTGAAATTTAAACCACAATAACGAGAGTGAGAGTATGACCAGTGACCTTCAAATTGTACCGTGGAGTACC
>BLSH010134353.1:115896-149545 GCA_018402905.1 Glandirana rugosa
AGACATGTGTTACATGTCATATTGAGTCGAGAGTCAAACAACAGAACAAGAGGAATGTATAGTCATGACAATTCCTCTACAATAACTGCTTTCCAATGAATGCCATCTTAAATCGCCTGATTTTATAATTACATTTTGAACTTTTTTGGACAGATAATGAAGATTTATGTGAGTGAAGCTGCTCAGTTCCAAAAACCAGGGACATTTCTATGGCTCACCTTGTGTCAGGGGTTAGTGGAGGATTTCCAGTGTTCCTATTATAAAATAAGGAATTAGGATGGAGCTTGATGGGATATGAAACCCCACATAATGCCAGTCTGTGCTGGGTTCCTGTGCAGACCTCACAGCTCATGTAGTTCTTTACCTTTGGGATTTAATGGATGAATGAGCCAGCAATATTTTATTGAGAATTAGGACTGAGAGCTGAGTTATACTGTACATTGTGTACAGAGTGGGTGGAGCCTATAAGGGGTGTGGCTTCTAAGAAGTGGGATGGGGCAAAAAGGAAGGGCAGGGTCTGGCGCCCCACCATCTTAAAACTTCACCAGCCGCCACTGGGCTGAAGATAGACGCCTCCAGCACAGGAGACAGCGCTGGACGTCGCAGGCTTCGTTTGCAGGTAAGTGGCACATCATGGGCTACTATGTGATGCATAGTAGCCCATTATGATTTTACCCACCTGGGTTTACTTCCTCTTTAACACACCTGCTCCCCATTCACACCTGAGACCTTGTAACACTAACAAGTCAAATGATACCGGGGAGGGAAAATGGCTAATTGGGCCCAATTTGGCCTTTTTTTTACTTAGGGGTGTACTCACTTTTGTTGCCAGCAGTTTAGACATTAATGGCTGTGTGTTGAGTTATTTTGAGGGATCAGCAAATTTACACTGTTATACACGCTGTACATTCACTACTTTACATTGTAGCAAAGTGTCATTTAATCAGTGCTGTCACATGAAAAGATAGAATAAAATATTAACAAAAATGTGAGGGGTGTACTCAATTTTGTGAGATACTGTATATATATTTTATATTTTACATATTCTATATAGTTTTTCAATTTTGGTTATACCACGGACATTACGTTCACCAGGTTATACAGTAGAATTTCATGTTTCACAGAAAATTCATGGTATTATTATGCTATACTGAAAATTCACAGTTCACTTATATGCTTATACTGTTTTTTTTGCACTTATCACTTTAAGCGCTGCACCATTGTTTATTTCTGCTATTTTCACACTGTATGTCCAGTGAAGTGCTAGCAGCTATATATAATCTCTGAGCGCAGTTTTATATTTAATATTTATCAGAATAAAGGGGGCTGAATACGAATGCAATCCTTTTCAGATATTTATTTTAAAAAAATTTGAAAACCATTTATCATTGTCCTTCCACTTCACAATTATGTGCTACTTTGTGTTGGTCTATCACATAAAATCCCAATAAAATACATTTATGTTTTTGGTTGCAACATGACAAAATGTGGAAAATATCAAGGGGTATGAATATGTTTTCAAGGCACTGTATGCATGCAGCACACCTGATTGCCTCTGACTCTTCCTCTAGTGTAGCTATGATTGTGGTAATCATACAAAAATGCACATTCCTGCCTAAAAGCAGCATTTATAAGCTTGCCAGGATCTGTATAATAGAGTTATTACCATTGCTTGTTGCAGTTGGGACCATTTGGGTCGAACAAAAAGCTTGCAGCATACAAAATAGACATAGCACAGTGGATATTTGAATATTGTGTGATTGGACATAAAGCAAAGCTCCGCCCCAAAGGGGAAGCTCTGCTTGTTCACACCCTCTACCCCCTCCAGTGCCACATTTTGCACTTTTGGGGGGGGGAGCGGGTACCTGGTTTCGACAGATACCCACTTCTGTGGCGATCTGTGGCAATCTCTGTGTATTTCTGGCCCCTCCTCCTTCCCCCGGCTGCCTTCTGGGACACACACAGGTCCCAGAAGATGGCGAGACCATTCAGAAAGCGCAGCGTGGCTCACGCATGCGCAGTAGGAAACATAGTAGGCTTCACTGGCAGTTTCCTTATAGTGAAGATGCCGGTGCCTGCACCCCGAAGACGATTGAAGAATCAACTGAGGGTGCCGTCATCACTGGATCCCTAGACAGGTAAGTGTCCTTATATTAAAAGTCAGCAGCTATAGTATTTGTAGCTGCTGATTTTTATTTTTTTCTGCCAAGGCTGGAGCTCCTCTTTAAAAAGGATCTTCAATCTGAAAAACAAAAATAAAAATCAGCAGCTACAATTACTGCAAAAGGACACTTGCCAGTTCTTCGGGGTCCCTGGACCCTTGTGACTTCACTGCCGGCTCCCCACTGTACATGAGCAAGTTACACTATGTGAATGGTCTTGCAGCCTTCTGGGACTTGTGGCGTGGGTCAAGAGGTTGCGGGTGGTGGGGTTAACTTCTGGTGGAATCGCCTAGGTGATCTGACTGGAACTGGGTTGAATTTATTTGTTCATTTATTGCACATTAATGAGCAGCAAAAACATTTTGCCACCTCCTTATGCACAGAGTTGGGATCTACTGTACATTAGGAAATTTTTAGCTGGAGTCCCATAGAAATGTACAGTAAATTGGTAAATTAACCAACCAGTATCTATTTATATATATATATTTATAGCCTAAATATCAGTTCTAGGTACACAAACCGTTAAAAGGCCAAGTCTACCACAGCTATTAAACAGTCACATGCTGTTGTATTTAACTTGTTTTTATCACTGTATTTTATATTTCATAAGCATGGGCCAATTCTCATTGGAATCTACTTAACCTTTTCCAGAATACTGGAGGAATGACATTACCCTGTTATAGTTGTAGTCTCCTTGTATTTGTTCTTTCTACTTTATAGTCTACTGGGGAAATTTACCATCAAAGCCGGGACAAAAGGGAGGGGGCAGGAGGGGCAGCTGCCCTAGGTGCATCACTGTCACATGGGGAGGCGGTGCCATGTAGTGAGCAGAGCACACCCTGAATCAATGACTGGTAACCAGCGGGCCATGGCTTAATGTCTACACTGACAGTTACTACTGTCAATCTGTGCGCCAATAACCACACCTCAGCCACTCACATTCGACACAAAAAGCACACCATGGTTGTGCAACCACCTTCCAGCTGTTAGAAAGCAAGCAATTGGCCATGCATGTGCAGCGTACATTTATTGCAAACCATGGTCAGTCGAATCAAGGGGCAGACAGCAAACGCAAAGTGGCACAACTATTCTAAGGTGTGTGTTAGCAGCGAAGGAGAGGGGCACAGTTCTACATCCTCACATGGGGCACTGGACAAACCCAACCTGGTACTGTTTACCATACACCTGCAGATGGGGTTGCTCTCCTTCTCACTACTGGGAAGTGTAATAGAATTTACCACTGGCATTAATTGAAAGTGTGATAGATATAGGAGACCCAGGCAGCTACACACTGTGCAGATCTTGGGCTGGCCATACACTCATAGATTTCTTTCATTCAGCCTGCAAATCTAATGAATTCCTTTTTCCACGTTAAACAGCACAGATAGACGACTCACCCCTAAATCCTAGTACACACTATCACGAAAAAAAACCGGACACTTTAACAACGATTGATGTTAGTACAGCGATCTCCCCTGCTGAGCTGTTGTGTTCTGACCATGGGACCCCCCCCCCCCCAAAAAAAAAAACACTCCAGAGTGCTGATCAGGAGCCGGTCGGTCACTGGTCCAGCATGCATGTCTGACAGAAGATGGCCAAACGGCTGTGTACTAGGCTTTACAACCATTTATTCTGCCACCCACAGCAGTCAGAACACCCAAACAGTGCATGAATGTGATTCAATGCAATTTTCCATGCTGCTTTTTTGACTAAAGTCAAATGAACAATCAATTTTTGTTGTGCTTGGCAGTACTGTCAGGGGCACTCACAGTTCAAACTTCAGCTGATTCAGCAGGAAGTGGCCAAAATGTGAGCTACATATGGCAGCCTTCATTTGGGGCAATAAAAACAGATGTTGAAAAACTGTTGATGCAGTCTTTGAATGAAAAGTTTATCTGAGCGAATAGCTCTAACCCAGTAAAGGGCCGTACACACGGGGCCAAATATTGGCCTGTATCGGCCGGTTCAATAGAAACTGTCTGACATTCGGCCCGTGTGTATGGCAGCTAGTCCGACAGAAACCACCCAACGCTTCTGTCAAAGGGGCATGACCAAAAAAGGTCACCCGATTGGCATCCGATCAGCACACTCATCCAGTAGCTGAGAGCAGATGACCGGTGCGTTCTGGCAGGGGGGGCATCTCCCTGTGAGAACACAATAGTTTAGCGGGGGAGATCGGTGTACTAACATCGGATAGTTAGTACAGGATCTCCTCCTGAGCTCTTCAGTTTTTTTTTTATTTAGCCCACTGGGTTGAACAAAAAAAAGTGAATAGTGTGTACTAGGACTAAGCTTACCAGCAATCAGCGGAGAAGTCTAATAGAGCTTTCTCTTCATATAATCTGCACGTGTGGATACCTTATGTGATTCCAGGTTCTCACTCAGTGCAGACTTTTTGAACATCAGCTCACTGACAAGCAATAGAAATTAATTAACCTTAGCCTGATTCATTGCTTGCACGTGTCAGTAAGTTGTCTAAGCTTTGCCCTTTCATTATATTTGGATTATTCAATTATCCGTGCCCTTCCTAGCTGAAGCAACATTGAGCTATGAAGGGCACCAGTAGACATATTACACATTTAACCATTACAGGAATAAAACTAAGATGTAATGCACAGCAAAAAAAAGGCTGGAGTTTTATGTTTGTCTCCAAAGTGTGTCCATGCCTTGAATTACTAATTCAGAAGTGTACTTTAAGTGTCATTAGTAATGCAGTTTATGTACTGTTTTATAATATTTCTGTGTAATCAATGTGTGGGTGGTGTGCAGCGTGGTGCACAGGTGGCAAAAAAACACTCAGAGGCTGAGGTAGATGTTAAAAACAGTATATTGTGACACTTCCAACAACGTACAAACAGGCCCGGCGGGAAGGCACAGCCGACCGGAGGCAGTTACAAACAGTAAAGGATTGAGATCCTGGAGAGATGCCGTCAACTTCTGCAGCGAGAAGCAGGAATGTGGTCTAGCCCATCCACACCCAAATGGGAGGCTTCCTACAAGGAGATGGCGTAGTCCCTGCACTTTCCCTTCTCCTCAGGAACCTTTCTCTGCCACTAAGCACCATCCCTGCCAGACAGTGGAAGCACATGCATTATAATGGATAGGCAGAGGGCAGGTGACACCCAGCACATAGCACTATGGCAGCAAAGGTGTCCAGAGTGTCCCCTCACCAATATTTAAACAGTACAAACAAATGGCCACTGGGGTGCCTTGATGGGGTTCTGTAGCTTATGCATAAATTTACAAATGTGTGCAAATTATACCCCTGTTTTTAATGCATACTGTTAGACAGGATAATACGGTTGGTTGCAGGCTGGTCAGTGAGTTGAGCTGGGAATTTCTTTGGTTTTGTTTTGCTAAAGTACGACTAAAGACAAAACTTTTTTTTTTTGTTTTGGACAGAGTGGAGATGGATTAGAACACATGTCAAGTTTATATTGCTGTCTGTGCCTCTGTTAGGGAGATGCACCCTTGCTATTTGTTCTGTTTATCATTAGCATTCACAGTGAAAGTAAAAGAAAATCCCACATTTTGGGTTATCCCCAGAAAATTAATAGAAAAGAAATCTTCCCATGGGGACACAGTTAAGGTAACCTGGGGGTCCCCAAGGGATTCCCTTAATTTGCAGGGATATTCTCTCACTTCCTGTTTTGGTTATGGGACAGGAAGTGAAGGTAAGTCTCTTAAATAGGATACATATGATAAAAAATAAACTGACAGGGGTTATGACCTTCCCTTAATCAATCCAAAATGAAAAAAAAAAGTTTTGCTTAGAGTTCTACTTTAACCAGCGGTTAAACATAGCAGTTTTTGTTGCATTGAACTTGGAGAGCAATGTCTAAGTCCCGATTCACACAGGGCGACTTGTCAGGTGACTTAGCTGACTGACACGTCGCGCTCCATGCAGTGCAATGGAACCATTCTAATAAGAGCAACTCAAGTCGCTCCGATTTAGAAAAAAGGTTTCTGCACTACTTTGGGGGCGACTTCAAGCGACTTGGATTGACTTCTATTACAGAAGTCATTTGCAAGCCGAGCTGAAGTCGTGCTGTGCTAAAATCGGATCGCCCCTGTGTGAACTAAAGGTACCTTAGATCCCAGCAGAAAATAGGGTTAAAGGTGCTCTACTTCCTCTAAAAAGAGAAAAATAATGGATTATGTTTAAAACTTTTGTGGGATTTATTGGCATGTAAATAAATGGATATGTGCTGCCTTTAATTGCATTTTAAGCTTATTCAAGTTGTTACAGCACCCCATATTTAAGAAGACCCACAGCCATGCTCCTTCTGTACTTCTTTGCATTTTGTTAATGAATTGTGCTCTGGCAATATCTTCACCTGCCTTCATTTCCAGTAGTTCCAACATCCAGAAACAGCATTAACTTCCTGAACTCCTCCTCTATATGATGCAGCATGTCAATACTAGCACCTGTACAGTTCTTGGCTTTGTTCCCCCAAGCTGTATCTCATGGATTAACCTCTTTCTGCTGCCCTTCATGCAAAAATTCAACTATCTTGAAAGAAATTATGTTGGTTCCCATTCCATTACACATTTTCTTTGAATGATTACCAGACTGCCACCACGGCAAGGTAGATTCCTCTAGGGCAGGACCTACACTAAACTACACCAAAGCTGACCATACACATACATCTAACTGATTCCTCCATCCAGGTTACACAGCACAAATGGATGAATCTACTGCTGATGCTATTGTATTGTATTTAATAGCTACTTGTTAAAACTCCCCAATGTTCCTTTCATCTGATTGGATGCAGGTGTTGTTTAGCCAACAATTTTCCTCCCGTCTCCTTCAATTTTTTTAAATTAAGGGATGTTGGATGGGAGGCAGCCAACAGAGCCCCCCACTGAGCACATTTCGGCAAGTTCATTGGGAACTGTCTTAAATTTGCAACATATGTGGCCAGCTTAATCCAACCTATGTGATGCAATCCCATTTACAAACAAGTCTGCCGGTTCAGCTGTCATTGTGCCTTGCAAGGAAAAAGGCACTTTGACGGCAGTAGTTGGCAGGCTGCATCTGTTAAAGTAATATACAGTTAGGTAAAAAGAGGACACAACATTATGAAGAAAAGAGGGTCTAGGTTTCAAGACAAGCTTATCTTAATGAACCATAAGCCAGTATCTTTCCCTAATGGTGCTCAGCATTAGTTGCTATGTCCTAGGGTTAAGTCTGAGGCCCCTGAACCACTTGAAGAAGGCTTTACAAATGTAGTAGTAAACTCTGCTGGAGGAAGGCTCACAAGCCCTGATCATGGTGGAAAAAAACACCCCAGAAGGACCACATTCTCTCAAGAACTTTGCATCAATAGCTGTGTCGTTAAAGCCAGTGACTGGGAAGAAGGATGCAGAACTTGGTATGGAGACAGACTCCATATGGAAGTAGCTATGAAGCATCTGCAAACATAGTTGGGAGCAGAAATGAATAGTTCAGATTAGAACCTGCAAACATCACAGAGTTACTCAGCCTGATAATGGTCAATGTGAGGGGCACATGGCAAAGGCAAAATATAAAACAGGTCTTGGAGGTCTTCCAGTATCAGCACAATGACTGGTTTTCTTTCTGTTGTCAGAACTAGGGAACAATTTCAGGAAAACCTCCAGATGGTGTCCATTTAGGAGTGCCACCACAAGCAGAGCTAACAGCAAGATGTGCCCCTGCACTTGTACATTATGTCTTGTGAAGTGACAGTCAAGTGCACAATAATGATGCTGGTCTCCTTTGACATTCATTGAGCCCTAGGCTGCTGCCTAGCTGGCCATGTGGATAATCCAGCTTTGCTTCACTGTCCTGCCTGTGCCTGTGCAGTAGTGCCTCATTGACTCCTGTTGAAGTCTGTGGGGGTACCATGAAAGTCTATGGAACTGAAATGCACAGAGGCGCCCATGGACAGTGAAGACTGAAAGCATATAAGGCTTACCTCTTTGCCCCTGAGAATGTACTAGATTGTCAGACAGTACAAGTACATACTAAGGCTCAGGTGTGTAAACCAAGCTGTCAGCAACAGGATACCACAATCCGCTGTGTCCCTGCTGCCATTTTAGTGGCTAACTGGAGAAGTAGTCAGAGTGTAGGGGAAGATATTATTATTATTATACAGGATTTATATAGTGCCAACAGTTTACGCATTGCTTTATAACTCGAGGGTAGACAGTACAAATACAATACACTTAAATACAGTAGGAATAAGAGGGCCCTGCTTGTTAGAGCTTAATATCTAAGAGGGAAGGTCAAGAGATACAAGAGGTAATAACTAGGGGATGTGCTGATGGAGAAGATAAATGTACAGTTGTTAGGTGGGAGCTAGATAGGCTTCTCTGAAGAGATGAGTTTTCACGAATCGTCTGAAGGTGGACAAAGTAGTAGAAAGTCAGACTAATTGGGTTAGAGCATTCCAGAGGATGGGAGAGGCTCTGGAGAAGTCCTGGAGGTGAGCATGACAAGGGAGCTAGAGAGCAGGAGGTCTTGGGAAGAGTGAATAGATCGATTTGGTTGGTATTTTGAGACCAGGTTAGTGATGTAGCTGAGGTCCAAGTAGTGGATGGCTTTATAAGTTATTGATAGTATCTTGAATTTAATTTGTTGGCTGAGTGGCAGCCAATGGAGGGATTGACATAGGGGTGTAGCTGACACAAAGCGGTTTTTAAGGTGGATGAGCCTGACAGCAGCATTCATAATGGACTGAAGTGGGAATAGCCTATTTAGAGGTAAGCCAGTGGGGAGGGAGTTGCAGTAGTCGAGGTGAGAGATAACCAGGGAGTGGATTAGAAGCTTTGTGGTGTCATTGGTTAGGAAGGGGCATATCTTGGAGATGTTGCAGAGGTTGAGGCGGCAAATTTTGGATATCAATTGGATGTGGGGACAAAGGTTAGTTTGGAGTCTAGGATTAAATCTGGGACCTTGGTGTGGGGGAGGGGATGCATTGATAGTTCAGCCGTTGATTTTGATAGAGAAATCTGAGGAAGTGGCATGTGGGAGAGGAAAGATCATAGACTCTGTTTTGGATAGGTTGAGTTTGAGGAAGTGATGTGACATCCAGGCCGATATGTCAGTTAGTAAGTTGGTTATGCGTGAGGAGACAGAAGGAGAGAGCTGGGAGGGGTGAAGAGATAGATTTGTGTGTTATCAGCGTAGAGATGGTACTGAAAGCCATGGGAGGCAATCAGCTAACCCAGGGAGGTGGTGTAGATAAGGAGAGGTCCAAGAACAGAACCTTGGGGGACACCGACAGAGAAAGTAAGAGGAGAGGAGGAAGTAGAGTTGTAGGTGACATTGAAAGAGCGGTGGGATATGTAGGATAAGAACCAGCAAAGAGAGCAGTCACGGAGACCAAAGGAATGGAGTTTTTTGAGGAGGAGGGGGTGGTCCACTGTGTCAAAGGCAGCAGAGAGGTCCAGGAGTAGTAGTACAGAATAGTGTCTGTTGGTTTTAGAAGTTAGTAGGTCATTTGTGAGTTTAAGGAGAGCAGTTTCTGTGGAGTGTTGAGGGCGAAATCTGGACTGAAGGGGATCAAGAAGTTTGTTCATGGTCAGCTGGTCACTCAGTCGGTTGTAGACCAGTCTTTCGAGGGGTTTGAAGGAGAAGGGGAGTAAGGAGAAGGGGTGTAGGTTGTTAAGATTGGTGGGGTCCAGTGAGGGCTTTATAAGGATAGGGGTGACTAGTGCATGTTTTAGAGAGTTTGGGAAGATGCCAGAAGAGAGGGAGAGATTGAAAATGTGCGTTAGAGAGTGTAGAATTGAGTCAGAGCGTGAGCATAGCATTTGAGAGGGAGCAGGATCCAGGGGGCAGGTGGTTAGATGGGTGTTCAATGAAAGTTTAGCAACCTTGCTAATACTAGCAGGGTTGAATGTCGAAAGTAGTGATTGTATCTGTGGACATGGGGTGTTGAGTGGGGGTGGTTTCTGTGCATTGGAGATCTCCTCACGAATGAGATCAAACTTAGATTTAAAGTGATTGGCAATCTCCTAGGCAGTGAGTGAATTAGAGGGTGGAGGCAATGGAGGACAGAGTAGAGTGTTAAAGGTAGAGAAGAGTTGAAGGGGAATGGATGAAAATGTCTTAGTGAGTGTGATAAAGTAGGTCTGTCTGGCAGTTTGGAGGCAGGAATAGTATTTTAGGAGGGCAGATTTGTAATGTTTGAAGTCTTCTTGGAGCTTGGTCTTATGCCACAGACGCTCAAGAGTGCGGCTACGTTTTCTGAGACTTCTGGTGTTTGCCAGGGTTGTAGCGGCCGGGGCCTGATTCTGCGTGTAGTAAGGTGGGCGAGGTTGTCTAGGGAGGGTGACAGTGAGTTGTTGTAGACGAGTGTGACTAGGTTGGGGCAGGACAGGGGTGAGATTTTGTCATAGAGGTCATCAGTAACACAGTAGAGAAGAGAAGGGTTGAGGTGGCGAAGGTTTCTATGGGTAACTGTTAGGCGGTTGGAGAGAGAGGACATGGAAGACCGGAAGAGAGCGAAACGAAGGTGGTGATCAGAGAGCGGGAGAGGATTGCTGGAGAGGTTGCACGAGTGCACAGATAAGAGAAGACAAGGTCAAGGATGTTGCCGTTGGAGTGAGTAGGAGCCTGTATCCATTGCTTCAGGTCAAAAGATGAGGTTAGATTGAGAAGTTTAGAAGTAAGAGTAGTGATAGCTTTAACAGGGATTCGGTTCGCAACCAGAGTCAGTTCACAAATTAAGTTTGTGAACCAAGGTATCACTGTATATAAATCCACATCAAAAACAACAAAAACCAAATGAATAAAGGTGAACAATTCCATGCTGCTAATAGCAATAAGTGAATATCCTGCAATCATTTAAAACAACAACAGTCCTTTATGCAATTTCTCTTGTCACCACATGTTCATTTGTGATCCATGCTCTTCTTACTTAAAAGTGCTCCTTTTTATAAATGTGCTCCACCACCTATAGTAAAGGGGCCTCTCACCAGATAACTTTTGGCCACCAGGACCCTCACAGCTTACATGGAATTATTTTATGTTGGTATGGGCTTAGCATATATCCAGTGTCCCCAGATAGCTTTGAGCCACCAGGACCCTCATAGCTTATATGGAATGCTTTTATGTTGGGATAGGCTCAGCATACATCCATTGTCACCAGCAGGGATATCCTAAAATAAGAAAACAATATCCAATGACCGTGCACATTTGATCACATTTTCTTGTGCCGTATAGTGGTACCCACTGTAAAACTCCTGGTTTGTTTAAAATGCTCGCCGCTCGTATCTATGAGCCGGCGTGCGTTCCACATTGAGGTCCTGTAGCGGTGGTATTTCTGGTTTCGTCACGTCTGACTCACGTTAAACGCAGGTGGAACGCACACCGGCTCATAGATATGAGCGGCGAGGATTTTAAACAAACCAGGTGATTTACAGTGGGTGCCGCTATATGGCACAAGGAAATGTAAGTTTACTGGCATATTTTTTTATGGGAAAATGTTTTAAATAAACGTATTGCACGATCATTCAATACTGTTTTCTCATTTTGGGATATCCCTGCTGGTAACACTGGATGAATGCTGAGCCTATACCAACATAAAGGAATTCTATATGAGCTGTGAGGGTTCTGGTGGCCCAACGCTATCTGGTGAGAGGCCCCCTTACTATAGGGGGTGGAACACATTTATAAAAGGAGCACTTTTAAGTAAGAAGAGCATGGATCACAGATGAACACGTGGGGACAAGAGAAATTGCATAAAGGACTGTTATTGTTTTAATTGAATGCAGGATATTCCCTTATTGCTATTAGCAGCACGGAATTATTTTACCTTTATTCGCTTGGTTTTTGTTGTTTTTGATGTGCATATATATAAGATATTTGGTTTACAC
The DNA here is from genome assembly GCA_018402905.1 of Glandirana rugosa. Classification (NCBI taxonomy): domain Eukaryota; kingdom Metazoa; phylum Chordata; class Amphibia; order Anura; family Ranidae; genus Glandirana; species Glandirana rugosa. Next base: position 127,905 of record BLSH010134353.1, read on the forward strand.
ATTAATATATAGGAGGCACCATTCCATTCTTATATTTAGATCTAAACCTAAGCAATATTACAAAAAACTAAGTGCAGCAAGTTAAAAAAAAGCTTTGTGAACATATAATAATGACAAAGAATTAAAAAAAAGTCCTCAAAACACCATACACAAGTGATAATACATAAAATAAATCAGGTAAGTAAGTGAAAATAGTCCATGTTGATACTTAAAAATGCAATGGTGATTCCCAGAATGGTTCCAGGGGAAAGGAGAGAGATGGGAAGACACAAAGCTCCCCAAGACATCCAGTGGAAGTAAAGGTAAGGGTGACTGCTTACCAAAAGGTGTTGGCTTAGCTTAAATCACAAACAAATCCAGGCTGGTTGTGATGGGTCTGTGTGCCCTCAGATCCTCAGTTCCATTCATGGTATTAGGCACTATGTATAATATGAAAAAATCATAGTGTAGTACATAATAACAAAGGTTTATTAAAAAGCAAAAGTAACACTCACTTTGTAGAAGGTTAAAACATGCATGTCTGTATAGCTGCAGCAAAAGACCGGAGTCTTGGCAACGCAATCACCAGGGGCTGTGATGCGTGGTGACGTCACGTCTGCTACCACCCAGACGTGCTACCAGACGTGCTACCAGACGTGCACCACACAATGGATATATATAAGAGTATGAGCGGTAGAGGAAATCCCTCCATACATGGAGCCAGAAGGAAATGCATCGAACATAATAAGATGCACACTGATAAACAGAAAGGGCGCTGTCAAGTGATCAACCCAATTAATATACATCAAGATGTCTATTACGGTACTGAATCCATTAGGAATGACCTAATGAAAGCATAATAAAAGCAATCTTGTGGCAAAACAATATGTTTACAAAAGTATGTTAAAAATGATTAGAAATATAAAATATTCTCAGTTAAGAATGAAAAATGAACAGTGCCTTGAAAAAGTATTCATACCCCTTGAAACTGTCCACATGTTGTCATGTTACAACCAAAAATGTAAATGTATTTTATTGGGATTTTATGTAATAGACCAACACAAAGTGGCACATAATTGTGAAGTGGAAGGAAAAGGATAAATGGTTTTCGAAAATTTTGACAAATAAATAGCTGGAAAGTGTGGGGTGCATTTGTATTCAGCCCCCTTTACTCTGATACCCCTAACTAAAATCTAGTGGAACCAATTGCCCTCAGAAGTCACCTAATTAGTAAATAGTGTCCACCTGTGTGTAATTTAATCTCAGTATAAATACAGCTGTTCTGTGAAGCCCTCAGAGGTTTGTTAGAGAACCTTAGTGAACAAACAGCATTATGAAGGCCAAGGAACACAACAGACAGGTCAGGGATAAAGTTGTGGAGAAGTTTAAAGCAGGGTTATGTTAAAATAAATATCCCAAGCTTTGAACATCTCTTGGAGCACTGTTCAATCCATCATCTGAAAATGGAAAGCGTATGGCACAAATGCAATCCTACCAAGACATGGCTGTCCATCTAAACTGACAAGCCGGGCAAGGAAATCATTAATCAGAGAAACAGCCAAGAGGCCCATGGTAACTCTGTAGGAGCTGCAGAGATCCACTGCTCAGGTGGGAGAATCTGTCCACGGGACAACTATTAGTCGTGCACTCCACAAATCTGGCCTGAGTAGCAAGGAGAAAGCCATTGTTAAAAAAAAGCCATAAGAAGTCCTGTTTGCAGTTTGCGATAAGCCATGTGGGGGGGGGGGGGTGACAGCAAACATGTGGAAGAAGGTGCTCTCGTCAGGTGAGACCAAAATTTAGCTTTTTGGCCTAAAAGCAAAACGCTCTGTGTGGTGGAAAACTAACACTGCACATCACCCTGATCACACCATCCCCACCGTGAAACATGGTGGTGGCAGCATCATGTTATGGGGATGCTTCTCTTCAGCAGGGATAGGAAAGCTGGTCGGAGTTGATGGGAAGATGGATCGAGCCAAATAGAGGGCATTCATAGAAGAAAACCTGTAAGAGCCTGCAAAAGACTTGAGACTGGGGCGGATGTTCGCCTTGCAGCAGCATAACGACCCTAAACATACAGCCAGAGCTATAATGGAATGGTTTCGATCAAAACATATTCATGTGTTAGAATGGGCCAGACCAAGTCTAAACCTAAATCCAATTGAGGATCTGTGGTCAAGACTTGAAAATTGCTGTTCACATACGCCCTCCATCCAATCTGATAGAGCTTCAGCTGTTTTGAAAAGAAGAATGGACATAAAATATCACTCTCTAGATGTGCAAAGCTGATAGAGACATCCCCAAAAAGACTTGCAGCTGTAATTGCAGTGAAAGGCGGTTCTACAAAGTATTGACTCAGGGGGGCTGACTAAAAATGCACCCCACACTTTTCACATATTTATTTGTAACAAAATTTGAAACCCATTTATCATTTTCCTTCCACTTCACAATTATGTGCCACTTTGTGTTGGTCTATCACATAAAATCCCAATAAAATACATTTTTAGTGGAACATGTAATGAAGGAATTGATCATGTATTCACGCATAGAAGACGTTCGTCTTGCGACGAACATCTTGGTTCCTTTCCCCTCAGGTCACTGCAACGTTTTTCATAAACATTTTTTTTCATAGGTTTTGGCCGATTTATATTCTTCCTCATATTTGTGATTAAAAAAATCGCAATCGGCGTTTATTGATTGGTTTGCGCAAAAGTGGTCGCGTTTACGGATGATGAGAATTCATTTTTGAGGTTTTTATTTTTTTTTTATTTTTTACTAGTAATGGCAGCGATCTGCGATTTTTAGCGGTACTGCGATATTGGGGCGGACATGTTGGAACATTTTGACACTTTTTTGGGACCATTGGCATTTATACAGCGATCAGTGCTATACAAATGCACTGATTACTGTGTAAATGCCATTGGCAGTGAAGGGGTTAACCTGCAGGGGGCGCTCTAAGGGTTAACTGTGTTCCCTGGGCATGTTCTTACTGTATGGGGGCTGCCCTAGCTGGGGAAGGGAAGCAATCACAGCTTCCGTGTAGAGGAAGGCTGTAATCACAGCCCTTCCCCCTCTCACAGAACGGAGGTCCGTGTTTACTTACACGGACCTCCGTTCTTTCACTCGGGGGGGGCATCGCGGGTGGCCGGCAGAGATCGACTCCGCCGCACCCGCTCCCTGGCCCTCCCCGGACACAGTGAGTGCGTGATCTGGCAGCCGCCGTCATATGACGGCGATTTGCCTTAAAGAGCCACCTTGTCGCCGTCAGATGCCGATCGGCGGTCGGCAAGTGGTTAAAGTGTGTAATGCTCAACTATTTACAGGTGTTTTTGTTTTTAGCCAAAAACAGCCAAGTATTCAATATCAGTAGCTTTAATTCAACCAGGTGTGGCAGTGGTGATGAGAGTGCAGAACAGAGAACCCAAATGACCTAGCAGCTCCTTCGGGGGCAGCGCTACGCATACTTTATCTGAAACAAAATAAATTTTTTTTTTTGTCTGCAGTTAGGTTTTAAACATATTTTTAAATAAGTTCTGAGGTTGCTTGTATTAAAGAAAAAGAATTGAAGATCTTGTCTTCCTTGATGTTTTCTAGCTGAACGGAATGTTTACTGAGCCTCCATCCGGATTCTAAATAATCCTGTGGCCAGTTACCACATCATTAACAATGCATAAATGTCTATTCACTGTAATGAAAGTTAATGCTTTGCTAATGACTCATTAAGTACCTCTCACATTATTGAGTAGACAGTTATCAAATGTACTTGAGACAATAACTTCAGCAGATCGATGAGTTTGTAAGGATACAATAAGCTGAATATGTCAGTTGATAATGTTTTCTGCAGGGAACATGTGCCCTGGATTCATGTGTCACGTGTTATTGTTGTAGTGCTATTTATTGTATGATTGGAATGTTTATTTCACTTGTTATCTTCCACACTTTCTCCTTCCTGCTTGGCTTTGATCATGGGAGCATTGAACACAAAGACTGTGCATTCCTCACTGTCACCAGTAACATATGCATTCTGTATAGCTGCTAGCAGTACAAAGAAGGCGCCACTCTTCTTACCCTGCATAATTCACCTCCAGTGGTATTTATCTCAAGGCAAAATCTTCAGTCTCTCTGTCCATATATCATGATAATTGCTTTCTTGTAGTGAAACTGTACTCTGGAGCAACACTTCCCATGACTGTGTATTGGTGCTTGACTGCTTAAAAACATCATGTTCTTCTCATGGCTGGTGCACTGTAAACCATTACAATCTACTCATACAGCTAAATACACAGTTGTAATACACTGTATATATCAGTGGTGGCTGGTGGTATATTTTTTGGAGGGGGCGGCAAACAAGCCACCCACCGCCACACCCCCCACGGTCGGTCACCAGCCCCGCACTTACCCCATCTAGGTCGCGAGCAGGGTTTCCTCCAGCCGGCGGGTGACAGGGAGCGCCTCCTGCTCCTGGTGCTTCACAGCAGCTTCCCCTGTGTCTCTTCCCTCCTCCTCCTCAGCAGCCAATGGGATCGCTTCTCCTCTTGGCCAATCGGGTGACGGGTCTCATGACCTGCTTCCTGATTGGCCGAGAGGAGAATCAGGAAGACAATAGTAAATATTAATTTGCTATTGTCACACAACTGGGTGGGCTGGGGTGCAGTGCTCTGCTCCCCAAGCCTACCATCTTTTGAAGCCTTTTATAGCCTCAGGCTCTAATCATGTGCTTAGAAAAAAAAAACATTGGCGCCCCACCTGTACATTAGAGGCCGGACGCATGGATTAGGGGGCGACGCCCCTGCACCCTGCATTACGGGCCGCCGCTTTTATATATAGAGACAGGCTCAACTGGGAGTGGTAAACCATACATCAAAATTATGCCAGTTCCTGACTAACAGATTTCTCCCCTTATTTATTTTTATTTTTATTTCAGGTACTTATATAGTGCCGTCAATTTATGCAGCGCTTTACATATACATTGTACATTCACATCAGTCCCTGCCCTCTAGGAGCTTACAATCGAAGGTCCCTAACTCACATTCATACATACACATACTAGGGCCAACTTAGACAGGATCCAATTAACCTACCGGCATGTCTTTAGAGTGTGGGCGGAAACCAGAGTACCCGGAGAAAACCCACACAGGCACAGGGAGAACATGCAAACAGGCAAGTAGTGTCCTGATTGGGATTCGAACCAGCGACCCTTTTGCTTCTAGGAGAAAGTGCTAACCACTACATAACTGTGCCGCCATAAAACAAACAGGCAGCCCATGTACCTTTTTAGTGTTCTGTCAGCAATTATTCTTTCACCTGGCAGCAGACTCTCACAGCAGATACAGTATGTGCGTATATACAGTATATACCTGTGCTACAGTATTTTTCAATCAATCTCCTGTGAGAGATGTTGAAATCTACTGTCTATTATTAATACACAGCGCTGTCACCTCATATACTCAAAAGTTCCATTAAATAATTCAAACCTCTAAAAAAAATGTGTGTTTAGTCTCATTAATACTCAAAAAGAGTGCTCAAAATACTATAATGCAGTCCTCTAGTGAATAACCAGTCCATACATCCAATGCAAAAAGTAATGTAAGGTCAGGTACTGATGTTGGGTGAGAAGACTTGGCTTAAATTTGGCACACCAATACATGCCAAAGGAGTTTAGTAGGACTGAGGTCAGGGCTCTGTACAGGTCATCTGAATTCCTGATGAACAAGTAAAACCTTTACCAGTGTATGTCCAGCTTTAGAGGACCTTGCATTTTACTGCAATTATAGATTACATCTGAGGTATGGTTATACGCATGCGATTAGGAGGATGGGGGTTTGGGAATAAATGAGCCTTTGTGAAGCAAAAAGTGTGCTGTCCTTTAAAAGGTATGCATGGTGGGTTTGTATACAGTTTCTTTTATTATCATCTGGGCATAAAAACTATTTTTTTTCTCAATTTAAAGTCAGATAAATATGAAATACGGCATATGAATGATGTGTTTTATTTCCAGGCAGTGGGTGGCAAACTTTTCTACTTTTCACATGTTTACCTGTCTGTTCTCTGGTCGGTTGCTCTGTTGAAATAAGACTGTTTTTCATGTAGCACTACCCTTGTAAGAGTTGCCAGTGTCAGGGTTCCCTACTGCTGCACGGCCAGCCACACAGCATTTTCTTCTTGCATCCAGACACAGAAATCATTCCTTTGGCTTGTTTTGTGTTTTTTTAAATTAAGGGATGATAGCTTGGATGGGGTAAGGGATTATGGGATGTCCAACAAACAAAACCAGGGACAACCTCCTCTCTATTTACAGATTCCTCTTCTTCCTTTCTCCTGCACAAAGTTCCTTTTTTGTACAGCTTTTGCTTAATCTCACCTGGAGGAGCTAACTCTCTCATTAGCTCAGAAACACGCCATTACAGGCTAGGAACTCTCAGTCCTTTGGTAAGTAGCATATGTGGAGTGAACAGAATCTCACACCATCTTCTGTTGAACACTGAACGCAGTTCTGCTGCTTGCAGAAATGCTAGCCCACCTGGCTGCTTTCTCTTCCCAGTCCTCCTGACTGATACACACATGGAGACTCCCCAGGGCAAGGTTTGATGAAGACTTGGCACACCGCTGTCTTCAAGAGAGACCTGCTAAGGCTGGCAGTCTCTCCCCTTGTCTGTACCTACACAGTGCTGATCTACTCACTGTCTCTTCTTGCTCCTGCTGCCTATCTGGTCAGGGTGCCTCCAACTGCCTCCTATGGTGGGATCCTTCCAGGCCAGCCTTCCAAACTCCAGTCCAGCCTGAGGTAAAAACCCTCCCCATCAGAGGTCCTTCAAGGGCCACGACAGACTCCCCTCTGCACTGCTTCTCCATCTTCCACCTGACTCCCCTGCTGGCATGGCTCATGTATATTTAAGGGCTCCTTAGTTCCCTGCCAGGCCCCCAACCTGGGGATTGGCTAATGGCCCCTAAATATGCAGGACAGCCTTCCTAGCTTCCGTCCACTAATTTCTAGAACATTCTTTAACATTCTAGAACCGGGAGGGGGAACCAGAGAGCTGTCTGGATGAGTCATCCAGCCCTGAACTTTAATGAACCCTGACCCAAATTCCATTAGCTCAAGCTGAAATGTAATCAGTACTTCCCCCTTCTACACTTGCTCTATACACATAGGACCCTAGAAAGTCATAAATGAACAGTTAAGCTGACCATTCACTATTAGATGTACAGTATCTCACAAAAGTGAGTACACCCCTCACATTTTTGTAAATATTTTATTCTATCTTTTCATGTGACAACACTGAAGAAATGACACTTTGCTACAATGTAAAGTAGTGAGTGTACAGCTTGTATAACAGTGTAAATTTGCTGTCCCCTCAAAATAACTCAACACACAGCCATTAATGTCTAAACCGCTGGCAACAAAAGTGAGAGGACAGCAAATTTACACTGTTATACAAGCTGTACACTCACTACTTTACATTGTAGCAAAGTGTCATTTCTTCAGTGTTGTCACATGAAAAGATATAATAAGATATTTACAAAAATGTGAGGGGTGTACTCACTTTTGTGAGATACTGTATTTTGTTTAGCCTGTACTATACAGCATGGATTAATGACTTCCCCTGCTGGGTTATAATATTCCGACAACCACTGGCAGCTGCTGTCAGAATATTGAAACAGTGGCTTTATCTTATTAGATGCAGCCAATGCTCAGCCAACATTTTTTTGCCTGGCTCCTTTGACTTTTCAATGTTGGGCAGGGGGGAAAGACAGGGCCATGAGTAAGCTAATTTCAGGAATTAACCGAAATTTGAACAGTGTATGGCCAGCTGGTAGTCGAAATGGGAACAGCTTCTGCTGTATTCTCTCATTAAAACATCCATAATGCTTGATAAATCCTGTGTCATAGGTGCACCTTGTATTAAATGTTTATTGTTAAACAAAGATTTTATATACAAGTGTAGCACCCACTTCCATAGGTAGGTACTTTAAGTTAAGTTTTTGTTGAGAGTAGGTAAATTTACTCAGGCCTGATTGTTTTGATTCTGGGCAGGGGAGTGGCCTAGGGAGAGCTGGAGACTGCAGGAAGCACCACCCCTTGGTAACTCCTCCCCTCTTCTTTAGAAAATTCCTAGAAAAGGGGATGAAAAAAAGGAGGTGAGGCTTTCTGAAGTATATTAAGGAGCCTTGACCAATCCCCAACCCAGATTGGCAAGGGCAGGACTCCTTAAATACTGTGGTCTACCCAGTGGGGGGTGGTGGGAAGTTCAGGTGGAAGTGACGGAGATGTAGTGGGGAGGCTGTTAAGGCCTGAGGGAGCCCCTAGTCTGGGGGGGGGGTGACCTCGGCCTGGGAGAGCTCGGGTGCAGCCAGGAGGAGGGAGAGATCCTGGAGGAGAGGCACAAGGGCGAGCAGAAAAGGACAGTGCAGGAGTGAGAACACTACAGAGGAACTACAAGTAACAGTGAGTGACACAGCCCAAGGGAGTAGATGCACAAGACAGATTGAGAAGAAGAAGAGTCTGAAGAAGGTGCAGGAGGAGATTGGGGTCTGGTGTCATTGACAGTGTGAGGGTGAGCTGGGAGTTGTAGTCCATCGCTGGCTAGCTAGCACCAACTAAATGACTTTGCTACACAGGGGAACCTCAACCCCTATAACCACAAAGGGTGGTCCGGAGGCCTGATAAATCTACATCTGGTCTCACATGTGCTGGCTAGGCCATGCAAGTTTGGAGGCTGGTAAATTTTCTTCCAGGCCTCACCAGTGGAACTAAGAAGAGTGCAGGAGAGAGGAAATAGGAGTTTTGAAGTGAAGTAAGAAATGTGCTGGAATGAAGTGAAGAAGTTGTATATACTGGATAGTGTTTCTACTGTCCCATGTACAGAACTGTTTGACCGTTCAGCATCCCATAACTACCCCAATCCCTATCCAAGTTCAATTCCCAAATAAAAACAACAAAAACAAAGAGTAAGCCTGTTTTCTGACTCCGGATGCCAGTAGGAGTGTGATTGAGGGCAGTTGTGAGCAGGTGAACCACATCAACCACCCTAAGGGGGCCATTGGCTACATTTGAGGGCTCATATCAGGGATTCGCCTGTTCTCACGTAATGCTGCCAGTCATTGCCCCTAGCAACTGAAGTGGACCGAGCTGAGAAACTTTGTTAATGTGCCTTTAAATGTGGATTGAACCCAGGGGAAAGGACTTATGTGTTTGCCAGCTGAACCATGCTATTTCAAGAGTGCCACTGTTCATAGCAACCAGCAGGAGCCATTGCCAACCTCTATGATTATTTACCCAGTTGCCCCAATCAATGCTGTGAATGGACACTTTCCAGTAATATCCTGAAATTCAGTGACTTGTAACCTGAGCTGTCGCTCGTGGCAACCATGGCAGGTGATTGCACCCATGGATTACAAATATGTCCCGAGCCCTGCTAAAGCCGGACATTCCTCACTGGATTCTAATCATTCTCAGCACCCTTAAAATGCTGGGCACACTGAACTTGTGCTCAAAAATCCTGCTTTTAATGGTGAAGTATGCCTGGGACTCTTTCCTGTTGCTAAGGGTGATTAGGGTAAGCTTGCAGGAGCTCAGGGGAGAGACGGTGTCAGAGTTGTCCCGTACAGGAAGACAAGGGTCATTACTAAAATCACTGTTGTTACCGGCAACCACCACAAGGGGCAGCATGCCCAGACAAGTTCTGAAAAAGCCAACATGTCTGCAAGTTTCTATCCTGCACATTAGGGGTTACAGCAGCGTGACCAGGAAAGAATCTACCAATCAGATTCAGTGGCGCCAGCCCATCTGGAAGTAAGGAGGTGGAGCCACGCCCTGGAGGAGACGAAAGTTTCCCTGCGCTCAGCAGATACCACGAGGCTGTGGAAGATGACGGAGGGCGGTCGCTTGCTGCCAGCTCTCACATGGTTCCCGGAACAGCCGTAATGGACACTCATGGACATGGGTGCCCGGCTTGAGCATCGCAGGGGATTCGCCCTCGGGGTGGTGGATGGGATGAAAAAACTGTGCCTGTTCTGCCCAGGATGTCGGATGCCAACAGCAATAGTGGAAGCATGGGTAAGGTGTGGCCATTGCTATGAACCATTAATGCGGCGGATGGACATTCAGCAGGATCCACGCTACTACAATGTGGACTTGCATGTTATAGCCATAGAAGTCCCGGAAGGGGAACCACAACTTCAAGGCAGAGAGGAGTTGCGGCCTAGCAGTTCCCCCGCGAGCACCAAAGAGATTAGGAAAGAAGGAACTGTCCTGACTGAAGGCCCGATCAGGGACCTAGGACCTGTAAGTACTGTCCAGCAGGGACTAGAATCCCCAGCCACACTGGCCATAGGTCTTCCCATAGCTATTCTCTGTCCAGTGGAGTTAGTGCAGGAGGGGTTGTGCCCTCTGGTGAGCTGGAAGAGGAGCAGAGAGACAGACCACTTGATTGGAGTTCCCACAAACTGAAAGCTAAGTTTGGGTCCCTGGAAAGACTTGTAGAATGGTCGTCCCCTGATGAAAGCCCAGATGAGGAAGAGTGGGAGACTGGAGGGTCCCATGGGCTGGAAACTCCACCAAAGTACAGGAGAGGACAAGAGTCTGAACCAGACACAGATGAAGCTGCAAGAACCCCTATCACCCACAGAAAGCTGTTCCTTAATAGGCCCTCCACTACCCAGAACAAGGCAAGTACCTTTCGGCAACAGGTGATCAGATCCCCTGACACCCTGATCTGGCCAGGTAGAAGGAAGGTAAAGGAGTTACCTAGGCTCTCCTGGTTCCACCGGGAAGTACAACGTAAAGTTGCCTTGGAGTGGGACCTAGACTTTCCATACGTCCCTCCCCATGTCATGGATGACGTGGAGAGCTCCAGAGGAGAGTGGGAGGATGAAATGATATGGGAATATTTGCATGTCCCCAAACCCCTGAGACAGAAGGACTGTGATGGCTGGAACCTCTTTGTGGAGTTAAAGCAAGAGTGGGGCCTGGGGCGTGCCATTTATGGAGACAAGGTTCTTGTGGTGAAGCTAAACCAGCCTGCAAGGAGCTACTCCATTTCTGTCAGGGGAGAAGGGGAAAGCATGAGGGGGCTGCCTGACCCACACTTCTACATTTAAAGGGACTGTTGGAGGACTACAGCTTTCTTTGTAGAGGCCAAATACACAGAGGACCGCTGGAAGACTGCAGAAGTGGTGTTTTTGTTTCTTCCATGAACCTGCCGGAACACGCCAGGTGGTATACTTTGGATCATGTGCAGTTCCTTTCCTTCTCCATACTCTTCTCTTCCCATCACTCTGGTACAAGTTGATCTTGGTCTCATCTGTCCATAGGATGTTGTTCCAGATCTGTGAAGGCTTTTTTAGATGTTGTTTGGCAAACTCTAATCTGGCCTTCCTGTTTTTGAGGCTCACCAATGGTTTGCATCTTGTGGTGAACCCTTGTGGTGATTGTTGACTTTGACACACATACACCTACCTCCTGGAGAGTGTTCTTGATCTGGCCAACTGTTGTGAAGGGTGTTTTCTTCACCAGGGAAAGAATTTTTTGGTCATCCACCACAGTTGTTTTCCGTGGTCTTCCAGGTCTTTTGGTGTTGCTGAGCTCACCGGTGCGTTCTTTCTTTTTAACCATTTTAAGACCGAGCCTGTTTTTTGGCTTCGGAGGTTACGAGTTAAAAACTGCTTTTTTTGCTATAAAATTAGTAAGAACCCCCAAACATTATATATATTTTTTTCTAACACCCTAGAGAATAAAATGGCGGTCATTGCAAAACTTTATGTCACACCGTATTTGCGCAGCGGTCTTACAAGCGTAATTTTTTTTGAAAAAATTTAGTTTTTTGAGTTAAAAAAATAAGACAACAGTGAACTTAGGCCAATTTTTTTCCATATTATGAAAGATAATGTTACGGCGAGTAAAATGATACCCAACATGTCATGCTTCAAAATTGCGTCCGCTCGCGGAATGGCGACAAACTTTGCAATATAAAAATCTCCATTGGCGACGTTTAAAAAATTCTACAGGTTAGCAGTTTTGAGTTACAGAGGAGCTCTAGTACTAGAATTGTTGCACTCGCTCTAACGATCGCAGCGATACCTCACATCTGTGGTTTGCACACCATTTTCATATGTGGGTGAGACTTACATATGCGTTCGCTTCTGCGCGCGAGCTCGCAAGGACGGTGCGCTTTTTTTTCTTAATTATTTATTTTACTTTTTATTTTTTATTTTTACACTGTAATTAAAAAAAAAAAATGTATCACTTTTATTCCTATTACAAGAAATGTAAACATTCCTTGTAATAGGAAAAAGCATGCCAGGACCTCCCATATATGAGATCCGGGGTCAAAAAGACCTCAGATCTCATATTTACACTAAAATGCAACAAAATGCAAAATGCAAAATGACATCTCAAAAAAAAAGTCCCCTTTAAGACAATTAGGCGGAAGTGGACACTGGAGGGAACGGTCACGATCATCTCCGCCGATGCCGGCGGGTCCGCTAAACGGCGGAGATGACCGGAAATCGGCAGGAGGGGGGGGCACCTCTCCCGCCGCTGATAAAAGTGATCTTGCGTCGAATCCGCCGCTAAGACCACTTTTATCAGGCGCAGAATCGCCTGCAGAAAAAAAATATACTGGGGTTATGGTAGCTATCTGCTACCATAACAACGGTATTCCACTTCAAACTGCCACCGTCAACGGCCGACGGCGGGCGGTCCGGAAGTGGTTAAGGATGTTCCAAACAGTTGATTTGGCCACACCTAATGTTTTTGCTATCTCTCTGATGGGTTTGTTTTGGTTTTTTCAGCCTAATGATGGCTTGCTTCACTGATAGTGACAACTCTTTGGATCTCATATTGAGAGTGGACAGCAACTGATTCCAAATGCAAATAGCACACTTGAAATGAACTCTGAACCTTTTATCTGCTCCTTGTAAATGGGATAATGAGGGGATAACACACACCTGGCAATGGAACAGCTGAACAGCCAATTGTCCCATTACTTTTGGTCCCTTAAAAAGTGTGAGGCACATATACAAACTGTTGTAATTTCTACACCGTTCACCTGATTTGGATGTAAATACCCTCAAATTAAAGCTGAAAGACTGCAGTTAAAGCACATCTTGTTAGTTTCATTTCAAATCCATTGTGGTGGTATATAGAGCCAAAAAGATTAGAATTATGTCGATGTCCCAATATTTATGGACCTGACTGTATTTCTCCCTTTTTCTGTCTCTGCCAGTGGGACCCTAACCCCTCATTGGCAGGGCATGCAAAAAAAAAAGACTCTTTTACAAATGTGTTATGTTGTTGATCTACTGGGAGGCTTATAACCCCATTTCAGTAGACGGTTTATGATGTTTAGGTAGTTTGTAGTTAGTCGTCTGTCTTCTTTTAGGATCTTTGGAATGGGATGGCTGTCCATCCTCATCCGGCGAGAGTCAACTTCTACTTCTACAACTTTGTAGGTGGAGTGCTTTTCTCTTGGGAGAAGTGCTCTGGCTCAGGGATGTATATTGAACATATTTACATGCTGTTAGTAGTAGGTACAGTAGATAGGCATGTATATTATTGTGTACAGGTGTACATAGTCACTGATAGTGGAATATACTTTTGTACTAATTTATTTTTACAGTCCCCATCCAAGTTTGTTCCCTTTTCTCCTCCTTTTTTATTTGTTCTGGGATGGCCTTGCTCCTGGGATCAGGAGCCATTTTTCAAATTTCCTCAACTGGAGATCAGCTGAGGGTTGGTGGGGGGTGAGTGTAGCCCCCACTTCCATAGGTAGGTGCTTTAAATTAAGTTTTTGTTGAGAGTAGGTAAATTTGGTCAGGCCTGATTGTTTTGATTCTGGCCAGGCTAGTGACCAGCTGTAGACTGCAGGAAGCAACACTTCTAGGTAGCTCATCCCCTCTTCTTCAGAAAAGTTCTGGAAAAGGGGATGGAAAAAAGAAGGTGAGGCTTTCTGAAGTATATTAAGGGGCCCTGACCAATCCCCAACCTGGATTGGCAGGGGGCAGGCCTCCTTAAATACTGTGGTCTGCCCAGTGAGGGGAGGCAAAGTTTGGGTGGAAGTGACGGAGATGTAGTATGGAGGCTGGTAAGGCCTGAGGGAGTCCCTAGTCTGGGGGTCACAGCCCAAGGGAGTAGATGCACAAGACAGATTGGGAAGAAGACAGTCTGAAGAAGGTGCAGGAGGAGATTGGGGTCTGGTGTCATGGACAATGTGTGGATGGGTTAGGAGTTGTAGTCCATTGCTGGCTAGCTAGCACCAACTAAATGACTTTGCTACACATTGGGAACCTTAACCCCTAAACCCACAAAGGGTGTTCCGGAGGCCTTATAAATCTACATCTGGTCTCACATGTGCTAGCTAGGCCGTGCAAGTTTGCAGACTGGTAAATTTCCTTCGAGACCTCACCAGTGGAACTAAGAAGAGTGCAGGAGAGAGGAACTAGGAGTTTTGAAGTGCAGTAAGAAATGTGCTGCAGTAAAGTGAAGAAGTTGTATATACTGGATGATGTATCTACTGGTCCCATGTACAGAACTGTTTGACCGTTGGGCATCCCATAACTACCCCAAACCCTATCCAAGTTCAATCCCCAATAAAACCAACAAAAACAAAGAGCAAGCCTATTTTCTGACTCCGGATGCCAGTAGGAGTGTGACTGAGGGCAGTTGTGAGCAGGTGAACCACATCAACCAGCCACCCCTAAGGGGGCCATTGGCTACACATAGTATGAAACAGATGGAAAACGACAGTCAATTTGATCTGTGATTCTAAGCAATACATTCCACCATGGTCCCCAGCAGGACTTTTACTCTTGCTTTGAGTTTTTCCCATGGCACAAAATACTCTTTGCAATCACATTAGATGTAATAATGTACGTTTTTTACAGTGTACTTTAAGATAAGTCTATGTATATAGAAATTCTAATTACATATTGTTTTATATATATTAACTCTTGTTTAATGGTAGTTCAATACTCTCTTGGACCTCAAGCTCCTGAGGAAGTAGCCTAAGCTCTTGTGAAACGTGCAGACCAATGATCAACCTTTAAATAAGCTATACAGAATTAAGCAACTAACAATTTATAGTACAGGGTGGGCCATTTATATGGATACACCTTAATAAAATGGGAATAGGAAGAGGGTCATATGACACATCAAACTTATTCGGAATTTCACAAGAAAAACAATGGTTTTAACGTAACTTTATTCTTTCATGAGTTATTTACAAGTTTCTGACCACTTATAAAATGTGTTCAATGTGCTGCCCATTGTGTTGGATTGTCAATGCAGCCCTCTTCTCCCACTCTTCACACACTGGTAGCAACACCGCAGGAGAAATGCTAGCACAGGCTTCCAGTATCCATAGTTTCAGGTGCTGCACATCTCGTATCTTCACAGCATATGTTTTTTTATGGTTTTTATGGTCAGTAAAAACCAATACCAGGTGAGCTGCTCCTTCCAGGAGGTACCGCCATTCCTCCAAAGCCGACTTGATGGCCAGCAATTCCCTATCACCGACATCATAGTTCCAGCAAGATGGTGCACCACCACATTATGGATGTCAGGTCCGAGCATTCCTAGATGAACAGTTTCCTGGAAAGTGGATTGGTCATCGTGGGCCAGTTGAATGGCCCCCAAGGTCTCCCGATCTGACCCCATTAGACTTTTATCTTTGGGGTCATCTGAAGGCAATTGTCTATGCTGTGAAGATACGAGATGTGCAGCACCTGAAACTACGTATACTGGAAGCCTGTGCTAGCATTTCTCCTGCGGTGTTGCTATCAGTGTGTGAAGAGTGGGAGAAGAGGGTTGCATTGACAATCCAACACAATGGGCAGCACATTGAACACATTTTATAAGTGGTCAGAAACTTGTAAATAACTCATGAAAGAATAAAGTTACGTTAAAACCCCAATAAGTTTGATGTGTCACATGACCCTCTTCGTATTGAAAAAACAAAAGTTGAATTCAAAATGGCCGACTTCAAAATGGCTGCCATGGTCACCACCCATCTTGAAAAGTTTCCCCCCTCACATTTACTAATGTGCCACAAACAGGAAGTTAATATCACCAACCATTCCCATTTTATTAAGGTGTATCCATATCAATGGCCCACCCTGTATAACTTAATGTAAAGAGAGATTTCTGGATTGGCCTGTGACATACAGTACACTATAAATTAGGTTTGTGTATATATATTGTTTTCTTGTTTTGTATAAAAAACTGTATTATGTATTTTGGCGTTATGGCTTTTTGATACGTAATTTTGCAGTTGTAGGTACTGAAGAGTTCAAATGACATTTTTTTGATGCACTTAGGTTTTTGCATTTTCCCCGTAATAAATGTATTAGTTGTTGATCCTACCTGTAGATCTGTTATTTTTCCATTTCCTTTAATGTGTTTGTAATCCTTAAAAAAAAAATAAGATCCAGTTCCTTTAACCACTTCAGCCCCGGAAGGATTTCCAGCTTTAGGACCGGAGCACTTTTTGCGATTCGGCACTGCGTCGCTTTAACTGACAATTGCGCGGTCGCGCGACGTTGTACCCAAACGAAATTTGCGTCCTTTTTTTCCCACAAATAGAGCTTTCTTTTGGTGGTATTTGATCACCGCTGCGTCATTTCTGGTCGCCGCTATAAACAAAAGAAGAGCGACAATTTGGCAAAAAAACCCAAATTTCTTACTTTTTGCTAAAATACAAATCCAAAAAAAATATATAAAAAAACATTTTTTTCATCGGTTTTGGCCAATTTATATTCTACCTCATATTTGTGATAAAAAAAATCGCAATCGGCGTTCACTGATTGGTTTGCGCAAAAGTGGTCGCGTTTACGGATGATGAGAATTCATTTTTGGGGTTTTTATTTTTTTTTACTAGTAATGGCGGCGATCTGCGATTTTTAGCGGTACTGCGATATTTCAGCGGACATGTCGGATCATTTTGACACTTTTTTGGGACCATTGGCATTTATACAGCAATCAGTGCTATAAAAATGCACTGATTACTGTGTAAATGCCATTGGCAGTGAAGGGGTTAACCTGCAGGGGGCGCTCTAAGGGTTAACTGTGTTCCCTGGGCGTGTTCTAACTGTGGGGGGACTGCCCTAGCTGGGGAAGGGAAGTGGTCACAGCCTTCGTATACAGGAAGGCTGTGAAAACAGCCCTTCCCCCTCACACAGAACGGAGGTCCGTGTTTACATACACGGACCTCCGTTCCTTCGCTCCGGGGGGGCCATCGCGGGTAGCCGGCGGCAATCGAAGCTGCCGCACCCGCTCCCTGGCCCTCCCCGAACACAGTGAGCACGCGGGCGCGCCTCTGGCGGCGCGCGAGCTCTCTAGGCTCGTGAGCGCGGCCGCCGTTGTATGACGGCGATTTGCGCTCACGAGCCACCTTGTCGCCGTCAATTGCCGATCGGCGGTCGGCAAGGAGTTAAGGCATGAATAATAGCACAGAGCTTGTGCTGTGCAATTCTTCTCTTCCTAAAAGGTAATAAACCTGGTTGATCCTGCCAGTTCCTGAGCCCTGATTACTGTGGTCAGTTTACGTGCCTCCGTCATCCGCAGCTCTCGCCTCTCCTTTGACAGTGTCTCCCCTCTCCCTTCCTGTCAGCATGAGAGCGCTTTCCTTCCTGTCCCTCCCACCGCTATGCAGCTGCATAATGCAGCACATATCAATGTATGCCATGCAGATATGCAGCCATGAACGAACGTGTATGGGCTGGTTCACACCATAAAACCGCATTCCAGATCCGTTCCGGATACATTTCTGTATGCACGTTTTTGATGCGTTCCAGTGCGTTTTTGATGTGTTTCCGGATGCATTCCAGGTGCTTTTTTTCTTCTTTTTCCTGTTTGTTCCCACTATGCTAGGGTCCAGTGTGTTTTTGATGCATTGCAGTGTGTTTTAGTGTGTTTTTGATGCATTTTACTGCCTTCCAGTACAGTCCAGTGCAGGTAAAATGCAACATATTCTTTTTTTTTCTGGAATTGGAAAGCCCTGGAACTGACTGCACTCGTGTGAACTATGCCATTGGAAACCATATAACCTACTTTCCATGCGTTTTTGATGCAGAAAAAAACGCACTGGACTGCATGTGGTGTGAACTGGCCCTAAGTGTTTGTTTAAAATGAAAAGGCGAAACACCTTTTCTGACCCTGCAGCCGTGCAGTTACGTGTTCCCCCTGTGCTGGCTGGCCCCGATCTATGGAGAGAAGCAGGAGGGGCAGAGATTTGCTTCTGCTGGCCGGTTGACCTCACAGGGCAATCTCAGCTCCTCCCCTTCTTTCCTTAGATCAAGGCTACCCTTTTCATTTCTAACAAACACTTTTGTTAATGGCTGGATATCTGCATGGGATACATGTAAAGTCACTATGTGACTTTACAAACACTTTAACCTGTGACAACACTATTTGCTCATCGGTGAAACTGTGTGGCAGCGTTCTCACCCTGCAGGCATGGTAATCTTAGACAGGTATGTCGTTTTAAATGGACTTTGACAAAGCAACAAACACTATTAAAACCAAAAGCAAACATTCATATTATTATTATACAGGATTTATATAGCACCAAACGTTTGTGCAGTGCTTTACAAAATGAAGGCAGACAGTACAGTTACAATACATTTCAAAACAGGAGGAATCAGAGAGCCCTGCTCGTTAAAGCTTACAATCTTGGAGGGAGGGTCAAGTGATACAAAAGGTAATAGCTGTGGAGGATGATCTGATGGAGAAAATAAAAGTACAGTTGTTAGGTAGGGGCAGAATAGGCTTCTCTGAAGAAGAGTGTTTTCAGGGATCATTTAAGAGCAAACAGAGTAGCAGATAGCCTGGCAGATTGAGGTAAGGAGTTCCATAGGATAGGAGAGGTTTGAGAACAGTCCTGGAGACGAGCATGGGAGGAGGAGGTTATGGTAGTCTTGGCCCCTACTGACACTCTTTATCGACACACCTCATCCCAAAAGGTCAAAAACACAGAAGAGAATTGGGGTTCCCATGTGGGAGTATAGCGGTGTCAGGCAGACAAATAATTAAACTTTCACAAATTCTAAAATCATCAATTTTATTTATATCATTAAAAGATGTACTTCATATTGTGTACAAAAAACATAGTAAAAAGAGGTCCGAGTACACATGCACTGGTTGTACACGGCTAGGTAGGTGGTTTATAAGTTGTCACTGTATTTCCCAACATGTTTCGCCATCACTTATGGCTTCATCAGGGGATTCACTTGACCACCATTTACAACTTAAGAAAAGAAGAACAATTGTAAGAAAAGTGATTTTCACAAATACATATGCATTGACAATCACTATGATATCATAAAAAAAATAAACAGAAAATAGACACTTTGCCTTTAGCTGACCTCCACATAGCATGGTAGGAGGTGATGAGGGAGAACGATTAGGTTGGTATTTGGAAACTAGGTTAGTGATGTAGCTGGGGGCTGAGTTGTGGATGGCTTTGTAAGTTGTTGTTTGTATTTTGAATTTAATTTGTTGGGTGAGTGGAAGCCAATGGAGGGCAGAGAGGAGTAGCTGACACTGAACGGTTGGTAAGGTGGATGAGCCTGGCAGCAGCATTCATGGTGGACTGAAGGAGGAGAAAGTTGCAGTAGTTAAGGCAAGAGATGACTAGGGAGTGAACGAGGAGCTTTGCGGTGTCATTGGTTAGGAAGGGGCTTTGAGATGTTGCGGAGGTTAAGGTGGCAAAATTTGGACAGTGATTTGACATGGGGCCAAAAGGGTAGTTCAGAGTCCAGGATTACACCTAGCACCCTGGCATGTGGGACAGGCTGATAGTTGCGCCAATGATCTTGACAGAGAAATCAGGGGAAGGGGCACATGGGGGAGGAAAAATTATGAGCTTGGTTTTGGATAGATTAAGTTTGAGGAAGTGGTGAAATATCCAGGCTGATATGTCTGTTAGTAAATTGGTGATACGTAAGGACACTAAAGGTGTGGGCTGAGGGATAGAGAGATACATTTTGGGTGTCATCAGCGTAGAGATGGTATTGGAAGACATGGGAGGCTATCAGCAGACCCAGGTAGGAGGTGTAGATTGAGAACAGAAGAGGTCCCAGAACAAAATCTTGGGGGACCCCGACAGAGAAGGAAAGAGGAGATGAGGAAGTAGAATTGTAAGTATTGCTAAAGGTGTGGTTGGATAAATAGGATGAGAACCAGCAAAGTGTACAATCATGGAGACCAAAGGAGTGGAGTTTTTTGAGGAGAAGAGGGTGGTCAAAGGCAGCAGAAAGTTCCAGGAGTAGAAGAACAGCATCGTGTCCATTGGATTTAGCTGCTAGCAGAGTATTTGTGAGTTTTAAAAGAGCAGTTTCCTTGGAGTGTTGTTGAGCAAAATCCAGATTGAAGGGGGTCAAGAAGGTTATTCTCAGTGAGCTTGTCGCTCAGTCAATTGTAGACTAGACGGTTAAGGAGTTTGGATAAAAAGGGGAGCAAGGAGATGGGTTGTAGGTTGTTAAGGGTGGGGTCTAGTGAGGGCTTTTTACGTATGGGAGTGACTAGAGCATGTATTAGAGAGTTGGGGAAGATGCCAGAAGGGGGTGACCGTAGCATTTGCAAGGGAACAGGGTCCAGGGGCAGGTAGCTAAGTGGACATTAGAAAAAAGTTTAGTAACCTTGTCTATAGTAGCAAGGTTGAATGAAGGTAATGATTGTACCTGTGGACATGGAGTGTTAAATGGAGAAGGTATTATATTGCAGCTTACCAATTTGTAGATGTGATGGCTGAATTAGTTTCCTTTTTTAGGCTTTCCTTCTTCCATTTTTATCTGGTGATTTAGTTGTTTGTTGTTTTTCAACAGAAAAGCCCTCTTGCAATTACAGAGATGAGTCTGGTCAGATCACAAGGGTAAAACAGAGGAAAAAAGCCTAAAGAAAGAAAATGAATACAGCCACCACATCTAATGATTGGTAAGCTGCAATATATTACATTTTTGGTTTTGGGTTTAATACCACTTTAAATTCCAACTCCAGCTAACAAGTTTTTGGTAGTTACAGTAAAAGTATATATATATAATATGAGTATAAGCTGAGCCATCATGTTATATGGTTAATCCCAACTCCCGTAATTGCCATTTTAGATAAGTACAGATAATATAAACTAAGGCATGTGAAGAAAAAAAATAGTATACAGAATACTATCATTACAGGTTTTAGCCCCATACAGTTACTAGATTACAGTATTTTTTTTTTTTTTTTTTTTTTGTTTCAATGGTTTTTATTGAGTTTTTCAGTATACGTTGCTCTCATTACAGTGCATATGACTTTTTGAGTTATTTTTGGTAACTTTGTTTTTTTTTTTTTTTTTTTTTTATGACATTAGATCATTGACATACCCCGATTTTGGACATTACTATCATAAGACATATGATAAAAAAAAGAAGTGTACGGAATCAAATATAATAGACATGAATAGATTTTACCGTTAATGCCCTCAACCCTAATTGGTATATTGTACTACCGAGTCGAATATGAGTATAATATATATATATGAAAATGACATTGATGGTTTTTGAACAATCGACCTCAACCTTAAATTTCACCATAATTTGGGTTTTGGTTTTTACATTATATAACGTCGAATGGTTAGTAATCTACACCACCGACATAAGTAAAAGAAAGAAATCCGAAAAAAGGAGACAAA
>BLSH010134353.1:149555-169558 GCA_018402905.1 Glandirana rugosa
GAACTTTTTCGCAAAGTTCGGCCGGACCCACCGAACCCCAACATCCAGGTGTTCGCTCAACTCTAGTCACTATCAGTGAAGCAAGCCATCATTAGGCTGAAAAAACAAACCCATCAGAGAGATAGCAAAAACATTAGGTGTGGCCAAATCAACTGTTTGGAACATCCTTAAAAAGAAAGAACGCACCGGTGAGCTCAGCAACTGTGGTGGATGACCAATGAATTCTTTCCCTGGTGAAGAAAACACCCTTCACAACAGTTGGCCAGATAAAGAACACTCTCCAGGAGGTAGGTGTATGTGTGTCAAAGTCAACAATCAAGAGAATACTTCACCAGAGTGAATACAGAGGGTTCACCACAAGATGTAAACCATTGGTGAGCCTCAAAAATAGGAAGGCCAAATTAGTTTGCCAAACAACATATAAAAAAGTCTTCACAGATCTGGAACAACATATGGACAGATGAGACCAAGACCAACTTGTACCAGAGTGCTGGGAAGAGAAGAGTATGGAGAAGGAAAGGAACTGCTCATGATCCAAAGCATACCACCTCATCAGTGAAGCATGGTGGTGGTAGTGTCATGGCGTGGGCATGTATGGCTGCAAATGGAACTGGTTATCTTGTATTTATTGATGATGTGACTGCTGACAAAAGTAGCAGGATGAATTCTGAAGTGTATTATCTGCTGATATTCAGCCAAATGCTTCAGAACTCATTGGACGGCGCTTCATAGTGTAGATGGACAATGTCCTGAAGCATACTGCAAAAGCAACCAAAGAGTTTTTTTTTTTTTGTTTCAATGGTTTTTATTGAGTTTTTCAGTATACGTGACATAACTCTCGTAATACATTTAGATACAAATGAAGGTATTCATATCAATTTACAGTCAGGTAACAGTATAGAGTGAGACCGTTGATGCATGGCTTTATCTAGCCTCGTAGGTGGCCATGAATCAGCGGGATATCAGGTCCAAACATAGTCAACACATAAGAAGGAAAAAGAAAAGCGGGAGGCGTGGGGGCACCATCCCCAAAGGGGGTGATGGTACTCCCACATCCCACAAAATAGCAGGTGCATCTGGTTGGGAGGCAATGCTCTTTATATCTGAGAAAAAAAAAAATAATAAGAGCAGGCAGAGACAAGGTGCATTAGTTGCTCCAAGGCAATAGCTTTTTAGGTTGGTAGTGTGCACTTGGGGTGTGCCATCCAGAGGGACCATCTCCTTCGAAACAGCTGGATTTGTAAATGGGCCTTTGCAAGCATGTATTCCATGAGCCCTTGTTCGTTCAAAGAGGAGAGGACATCAAGTATAGAAGGAGGTGCTAACGCTTTCCATTTTCTGGCGATGGATAGTCTGATGGCGATGAGTATATGGGTTAGTAGGGCATGAGAGGATGCGTGCCAGGACTCAAAGTGTAACCCAAACAAGATCAGTTGTGGGGAGAGGACTATTGGTCTGTGTAGCATGTCTGTCAGTAATTTGCTAATGTCCTGCCAAAGGGAGGACAGTTTAGGACATGACCACCAAATATGCAGGCTAGTGCCCATTAAGCCACAAGCTCTCCAACATGTGTTTGTGGCTGAAGGGTATATCTTAGCAAGCTTGGAAGGGGTGAGGTACCAATTGTGGAATATTTTTTGTGACCCTTCCCAATGTGTGAGACATTTGGAGAATTTCAGGGGGCGTTGTAAGGCCAGAATCCATTGCTCCTGGGTATAGGTGTGGTGGAGTTGACGTTCCCACTTTAACATAGTGTAAGATTTATTGCCGGCTGGGTCGCTGGTCAACAGCTTGTAAAAGTACGATATGCCCTTGTTTGTAGAGTTAGTATTGCAATAGAAACTGAGTGCATGCCACAATAGGGGGCTCCTTGACCATGCAGTTTTAGAAAGGACAGAGCGAATTCTAAGATACTTGAAGAGGTCTTTGGCTGAAATTTGATATTTATCCCTCAGTTGTTGGAAGGAAAGGAGTGTGAGATTATCATATAGGTGAGCAAGTGAGGTGATTCCGGCTTGCAACCAATTAGTCAGTGAGATGTCAGGCAGGATAGAGTGCAACGTTAGCAGAGGGAGAGCTTTAAGTATGGAGGGTGTTATTCCCCCTGAGGCTTGTAGAATAGATTGCCATGTTCTAAGAGTAGCATTCACAGTATATAGAAAGGTGTGTTGCTTATGGTTTCGAACCAGCAGTGCCGAGAGAGACAGTGTAGGGTTGGTCGCTAAGACTGATTGCTCTATTTGTAGCCACGGAAATTGAGTCACTGGAGTCCACCAACTCTTGGCCTGTTCTAGGATGGTTGCTTTATAATAGGCAATGATGTTGGGTGCTCCCATGCCTCCGGATGTGATGGGAGAGCATAAGGTCTCTCTCTTTAGCCTAGGATGCTTACAATTCCAGATAAAAGAGGATATTGTCGCTTGTAGTTTGACTAGTTGAGAACGGAGGAGCGGTATCGGTAGTGTCCGAAAGAAATAAAGGACATGTGGCAAAAGATACATTTTGGAGAGTGCGATGCGACCTGCCCACGAGGCCTGAACATGTTTTAGGTCTTGTATAATTTTTCCCAGTTTATTCGTTAGTTGAGCAAGGTTTCGTGGTAGCAAATGGGAGGAAGGGGAGGTCAAAGAGATACCCAGGTAGGGAAGCGTTGAGTCTGAGGCCCAGGAAAAGGACGTTAATTCAGTGAGGTTAAGTTTGGACTTCGCGTCTAAGTTGACACCTAACATGGCCGATTTTGTGTAATTAATTTTGTATAAAGAGGCTCTACTAAAGAGGTCAAGAGTTCGGTGAAGATGTGGGAGTGATAGCTGGGGTTCAGTGATTGAGACAATCACATCATCTGCGTAAAGACCGATTTTGTGGTCACAGTTATTTATGGTGATGCCTTTAATTAAGTCATTGGAGCGTATAGAATGAGCTAGAGGCTCCATGATGAGTGCAAAAATCAATGGTGAGAGGGGGCAACCCTGCCTCGTGCCATTTGAGATTTTAAAAGGTTCTGAAAAGATGCCCGAATTGATCACCCTAGCAGAGATTACAGTATTTTTACTACAGTGGGCTTGGTAGTAGGATGTGACTGTTGTGAGAAATGAGTTTGTTCCAAAGTCTGTTAAGCTGCCCATACATGTTTTGAAATTCAATCGATTCCTGTTGGATTGGCTGAAATTGACTCTGTGGGTGGCCCTGTTGGATGGAAAATTGTAGGCTTAAACAGCATCTGCATCCAATTAATTAATTGGGCGCTGGTGGCTGTTAATACATAATAGCGTGCTGTGGGAGATCTGTCCATTCTCACTGTTTCGTGAGGATGGAGGAAGGAAGACTATATGTGTATGGCCAGCGTAACTGGCACTTTTGCTGAACAGCTTGCTCTGCATGTAGGTGTGAACAAAAAATATGAGGACTGTAAAAATGTAATGCAAAAGTGGGCATAACATTTTTATTAACTTACATAGGTTGTTCAAATGTCACATGTTGGTAGAGCAACTGTTCCTCTGTAGTAACTCTTCTCATTTTTCTTTGCAGGCAAATAATGGATTCCAAGCAGAAGCAATGAGTTCTTGACGATAGAGGGGTGCAGTCTGTTGATGGTCTCCCACTATGTGGTTTGTCGTCAGTTTTGGTTTCCCCTTCTTTAAACCTCTTCATCCATCTGTGCACATGGCTCTTGTCAATGTGTTATTTTTGTAAACATTCTGTAGTCTTCTGTGGGTGTCAGACAGCCTGCACCTTTGTCAAGAACCCAATGACAGCACATTGCTTTTGTTTGGAATCCATTATTTACCTGCAATGAAAAAAAAGATTTACTAAAATGTACACATAAGATATCATTAGATTAGTTCAGGGGCAGCTGGAAAAAAACGTCCAAATGCCCATGAATGTCCGTTTAACAGCCTCAGTGTAAATGGAGCCTAAAGGAACTGTTACTCTACCAACATGTGAATTGAATGAGCTATGTGAGTTAAAGTGGATGTAAACCCTCACATATACCCAGTGAAGTGAACAGCCTCAGATGATACACAGAGATGAAACAAATCCTCCTACATAGGGTTTTACTTGTTTATCGGAGGTCTTCACTGCTCTACAAACCTTCAAATGTGCACATTGTGTTAAAAATCTTTCTTCATCTGTCAGGAGCATAGAGGAGGGGGCAGAGAGACTACATTTACAGTGTGTGAGAGCTGATTGGAGGAAAGGAACATACCCCCCTCCACACAGTAGAAGAACTGTGTTGTGAATAGACAAGCTCCATTCTTAGCTCTTCCCCCTCTCCCTCCCGACACAAATGTATCTCATGTGCCAGGAAAACTTGTCAGAAGTGACTCATGCTCATAACAGAGGAACGAAACACCATAGAGAGACAACACTTAGAGCTTTGGAGAGAGACAAGTAAACACTGCCTATATACCTTATGTGCTTTTCTCAAATTCCATGACTCAGATTTACAACCACTTTATAGCATTATTTAACCCAAAACCAAAAATGTATTACATTGCAGCTTACCAATAATTAGATGTGGTGGCTGCATCAGTTTTCTTTTCTTAGTTTTTTTCTATCTGTTTTCTCTGGTGATTTGCCCCATAACACACCTCCTATATTGGTGAAACACACCTCTGGAAGAATGAGCACATGAGGCACAGCAGACAGCAGCATTGTCAATCTTGGGGGAGAGGGGAGTATTAAATATAATAGCAGATTTAGATGCACTAAAAAATTGAAGCCAAACTCCACTCACACTTTATAATCAGTTACAGCAACAGTTTTTTTCCTTTTGGGATACAGGTTTTGCATTAATAAATAAAAGGCAATCATTTAATCAACCCTGCCAGTGTTAAGTGGTTTGTGTCATCCATGTAAACGGATACATTATGCTGGGGAGCTTGAGTGTGAAAAAACAACAGACTTGCTGGCTGGATTACCAGATGATAATAGACGAAAGAAAGCCTAAAAAAAAGAAATGAATACATGATATCTAAGAATTGGTAAACTGAAATATAATAAATGTTTGTGTTTAATACTGCTTTATTAAAAAAAAGTTATGTGCACTTTCGCATTACTTTCGGTAGAGCCTTCATATAATTAAAGACATTTGAAATTTAAAAAAGGAATTCATATATGAAAACAATCATTGCCTATGTTAACCATACACAGTTATTATAATTCAAGATTTTTTACAATAGTAAGATCACAAAAATATTTTATCACATGCCTACAGTACAAATCCAGTGTGGCTCTTGACAAAGCAGGCATTCATATATCTCCCCGTTAATGTGCCTTAGCACTTTAAGGTAAAGTGTTAGTACAAGTTTAAGTAAAAACAAATCTGTGGAATGGGATTTTAAAAGATCACATGGCCACCAAAATCATTTCTTTATGTCGGAGTTATAAAGTTACACTAGAAAGAAGTAAGCACTTTCTGGGCCTTTCACAGACCTAATCCTGCGTGCATCTTATCAAAGATCAAACCTGTTCTTTGCACAAGCTTTTAAAAACACTTTCCAAAGTTATTAATAGTTTCAAATTGCCTCGATATGCTTTCCTGTGCTTAGGGAGGCCTTTGTTCCTTACAAATACTAATAGAAAGTTAACAGCAATACTTCAACTGTTTTCACTTTTTGGATGCAGAAGAGGAGTCATTAAGCTTGAAAAATCTCCTTTCTCAGAGATAACATCTCCTGGCCAGAGGAATAGGAATTAGACTGTATTTACATGATTTAAAACTAATTTTATTGCATATCATGTATTCACCAGCTGCTTCTGGATCAAATATTCGGGGAATTATTTTGTCATCTAAATGTCAGTAGAATGTAATGAAGCTATTGTTTAACTTCACAAATTAATCTTGAAACAATAGAATTCATTTATAAAAACCAGGCAAAAGAAAGTGAAGGTATAGAAGGTATTACCTATAGCAGAATTAAGGGCAGGAGCATGCCAGCGATTCTTGGTGGCTCAATCACACATCTGCAATCGTTAGCAAGTGCCATGTAGTAGTGGTTAACTATGCATTACCACACAATGCTCAGATTAATCGCTACTACATGATACCACAGACTACTTGTATAGTTTACACAATAAGATGCCTTTGTTCCATTTGTGTAGTGATCAATTGCTACTCATAGCAAATAAAGATGAATTCTGGATATGGATATTTTTACATAGATACATTGGTCCAGCTTGTATACACCATACCTGACTGATACCTCAGGAAGCTCAGGATACCTCAGGAAGCTGGAAATCACTGAAGTAGTGACCTAGCTTCCAGGTCCAGTGCCGAGTGGCTTCCCTGCTGCTTACTGAATACAGGAGGATGGTTGTCATTTGGAGAATGCTTTGCATTTTCTTAATGAATTCAAAGCATTCTCGGATTGGACAGGGTGGAGATCGTGATGTTACTGCCTTACCTCTCCACCTTGTGCCAAGTGAGCTTCCTCCTGTGCTTACAATAAAGCACAGCAGCTGCTCAGCACAGGACCTAAAAGCAAGTGGAGATCACTGTGTAGATAGGGCCTAATGAGGATACCCAGTTCAGGAGTAACCATCACACAATCTCAGAGAACACTGTATTTATCTTGTGACTTGAAATAGGATAGTAGCTACAGCAATGCACTGACATGAGAGGTACAAGCAGAGTGGTTGCAAACAAATGACCAACACAGTTCACACACTGCAGGTGCCCCCAAATGATGTGGAGCACCCATTTTATTGGTCTCCCTGTCAAGATGGCCATCTCAAAATCTTTTGACATTTAAGCATCCGATCAGACAACCATCCTTTCCAAGAAGGCCGCTGAAGTAAAATTACCCTTATCAAACTCCTCTCCACCTGAGGAAGCTGCACAATGCCACCTACAGGTTGGAGGAATGTACAGGGTGGGCCATTTATATGGATACACCTTAAAAAAGAAAAACAATGGTGTGCTTGGTTTTAACGTAACTTTATTCTTTCATGAGTTATTTACAAGTTTCTGACCACTTATAAAATGTGTTCAATGTGCTGCCCATTGTGTTGGATTGTCAATGCCCCCACGGTCTCCCTATCTGACCCCCTTAGACTTTTATCTTTGGGGTCATCTGAAGGCAATTGTCTATGCTGTGAAGATACGAGATGTGCAGCACCTGAAACTACGGATACTGGAAGCCTGTGCTAGCATTTCTCCTGCGGTGTTGCTATCAGTGTTGCATTGTAAATAACTCATGAAAGAATAAAGTTATGTTAAAACCAAGCACACCATTGTTTTTCCTGTGAAATTCCCAATGAGTTTGATGTGTCACATGACCCTCTTCCTATTGAAAAAACAAAAGTTGGATTCAAAATGGCCGACTTCAAAATGGCCGCCATGGTCACCACCCATCTTGAAAAGTTCCCCCCTCACATATACTAATGTGCCACAAACAGGAAGTTAATATCACCAACCATTCCCATTTTATTAAGGTGTATCCATATAAATGGCCCACCCTGTACTGCAGCCTCCATCTGCCTTCAACTGGAGTATTGGTGATTACTATAGTGATTTCAAGCTTGCAAGGGGATGCCACAGATATGGTTTATGCATAATTATATAGGTCCAAGATGTAAAAATATCCATTCCTGGAATCCAGGTTAAAGCTGAACTTGACCTATCTTCCCCCTCTCCCAAAAGCCACTCTGAACATTTTATTTTTTGAACCATATTATATAATTTTTTTCTGCAGTCTTTAGGCTGAAACAGTGACACGGGTTCTTCCTTATCTTCCCCGGCAATGGTGTTGGGTGGTCCTTCCTCCTGGAATCAACAGCAAATGATTGTTGTAACAGGATGGGTATGATCAAACATGAAGTAACCAGCACAGATAAAAAACAACAAACAAAAGGCAACAGGCCAAAACTAGTTGTAATCCATAATGAAAATAGTACGAGCATGGATACAGGTGTATGACCAGTCCTGGTCACACATGGGCAAACACATGTCCAACAACAAGGAGTAGTTATTCCCCAGATATTAAACATATTTTGGGCCTACAAGGTTAGACCACCTCCAAAACTGCAAAGCGGCCAAAATAGGAGCAAAATAATCCAAAATAGAGCTATTTGGGATGTGTTAAAGGATATTGTGATGAAAAAACATACAACAAAAGAATGGTTACAGATCTCTGAAGTTTTCTGGCAATGCTGAAACTTCCCAAATTGCATTGGAGTGATTGATGGGAAGCTGTCAGGACCTGTGTCATTGCTTGGGTCACCTGCTGGTGGTACTGTTGTTTTTAGAACCAAAGGGTATAGTTCTGGTGGCCACCAACTGGTGTCTCCCAGCAGGTGGACCATACAGGTAATTAAGCTGCACCTGTTATGGACTGCTGGGGGTATATATGCCCGCCCTTCACTTAAGCTAAGGGCTTCAGTATTTTCCCTGCAAGCCGTGTCCCTGCCTGAGCCTTATCTGTTCCTTGTACCCTGATCCGGAGACCTGTCCCTTGGAACCTGCTTCTGCTTCTTGCTGCCACTAACTGGCTTCCTGCTCCCCTTGTCTCTTGTCTCTGCCTGTCTTACTCATGTGTGTTCCATCCACTTGTATATAGTTAGTTAGGTATTATTAGTTAAGTTTTTCATTATTTCCTTCATTTTCCACTTGCTTGTTTATGATTTATTGGTGTTGGTATTGGATGTGTGTCATTTTCTTAATAAACATTGTTTATTTATTCATCTGGTCCTGATTCCTTGAGGTGCAGCCAACTGATCTGATCACCCTTGCTGGATGCCTGCATGCAGGGTTGCCAACCGCCAGTAAATTTACTGACAGTTTGTAAAAATCAGTGATCTTTACAACTGTCTATAAATATCAGGGTCTAATCATTTGTCATGCTGTGCTGACTTTTTAAGTGTTAATCAGGCAAATTGCTTGATATGGGTATTGTCAGTGTTTCCATGTTGTGTTTAAATATCAATTGTCTTCGGTTTTAATAGGAGTTCTATTATTTTTCAAGTAGCCAGTAAAAAATGTGTTCTGCCAGTAAATTTTCTATGTTTTGCCAGTAAAAAATGCTGCTGGAGGTTGGCAACACTGCCTGCATGTGCAATCCCTGACATAATACTGAAGCCATACAATCAGATCAGCTGCACCTGGGAGTTAGGTCTAAGCATTTGCTAATTGCTGCAAGATGCATTCTAAGGAGGTTCTGTATTTTGCACTGCTTGTAACAGACGACAGGGAATATTGCCGCCAAATTTTGAAAAGAGCAGACTAGAGAGCAATTGTTGGAATGCATCCATCTGGCACACCCTTTTGTTGAAAAGGGTAACTTTTTGTTTGAAGAAATTCAGCCACTCATTCAAATCTGTGTAGAGTTGGCTTTGTCTATCATCCCTAATGGTAGTGATGTTTATGCTCCTCCCTTTAGTGAGTCTCAGGTGGAAGGAATTGTGTGGTGATTGGAGGATGATAAAACCTATTTTCTGGAACATTACTCAGTACATTCACAAGAGGCCCTGCTGGATTGTATCAATGCAGTGCACTCTTTAGTCAGACGAGGGGATTGTGAATCGAATTTTGTTCAGCCTTTGCTCCAAACCTGGTCAGATCTTTCCTCTTCAGCATCAGTTGACAGGCACCAATCCACTAGACACCAGTTTGCTCAGAGATCCCCCTCTCCTCTCACCTCCTCTGTAACTACTCCTCCTTTTCCATTATCTCTCGGTACTGCTATTACACCTCCACCCGCTGCACATTCTATTCATAACCCTGCAACCACTCGCAAGATTCCAGTGTCTAAACCTAAAAAGAAAAGGAAATTCTTCCCCACTCATATCATTCTGCCTCTGTCCTCTCCTGCCTCTACACAGTCCAGCCCGCCATGGTTCCAAATGTTCCAGTCAGGCCTGCCACCACAGCTGCCACTTTGGTAATTGGACCTTGCCTGTCACTATCCCACCTGACAGTACTGGTTCTCTGACCACCATTCAGTTTGGCCTTATGGACTCTTTGCTGGCTAATCAAATTGACCTCACTGATCCTGTTCCTGATGCCCTGCCTGGTGATCCCGTTCCTGATGCCCTGCCTGGTGGTCCAATTCCTGATGCCCTGCCTGGTGGTCCCATTCCTGATGCCCTGCCTGGTGGTTCCATTCCTGATGCCCTGCCTGGTGGTCCCGTTCCTGATGCCTTGCCTGGTGGTTCCATTCCTGATGCCAAGCCTGATGTGCGTCTGCCTGCTACCCAGCCTGATGTGCCTCTGCCCGGTTCCCAGCCTAATGTACCTTTGCCCGCTGCCCAGCCTGATGTGCCTCTGCCCACTGCCCACCCTGATGTGCCTCTGCCTACTGCCCAGCCTAATATGCATCTGCCCACCCTGATGTGCCTCTGCCTGCTGCCCAGCCTGATGTGCCAGTACCTGCTGCCCACCCTAATGTGCCAGTACCTGCTGCCCAGCCTGATATGCCAGTACCTGCTGCCCAGCCTGATGACCCAGTGCCCACTGCCCAGCCTGATGACCTGGTACCTGCTGATCCGGTGCCTGCTGCCCAGCCTAATGACCCGGTGCCTGCTGCTCAGCCTGATGACCAGGTGCCTGCTGCCCAGCCTGATGACCAGGTGCCTGCTCCCCAGCCTGATGACCCGATGCCTGCTGATCCGGTGCCTGAGGATCCAGTGCCTGCTGCCCAGCCTGCTGACCTGGTGCCTGCTGCCCCTGTGCCTGCTTCCCAGCCTGC
This sequence comes from Glandirana rugosa, assembly GCA_018402905.1. Classification (NCBI taxonomy): domain Eukaryota; kingdom Metazoa; phylum Chordata; class Amphibia; order Anura; family Ranidae; genus Glandirana; species Glandirana rugosa. The sequence continues at coordinate 160,244 of BLSH010134353.1, forward strand.
TGACTTGGTGCCTGCTGCCCCACCTGCTCATCTGGTTCCTGCTGCCCAGCCTGCTTATCCAGTGCTTGCTGATGCTTTCCTGCCCGATGCCCAACTTGCTGGTGATGTTTTCCTGTTTGATGCCCAGCTTGCCGCTGATGCCTTCCTGCCTGATGCCCAGTTTTCCTCTGATGCTTTTCCTGCCTGATGTCCAGCTTGCCGCTAATTCTCCTCTGCTTGATGCCCAGCCTGACTCTGATGCCCCTATGTTGTCTGCCTCCGATGGTGTCAGGAAAGGACCGATTTCTGCCTTTCCGTGGTGGTGCGCGCCCCCGTGCGCGTTCGCCCGTGCACGCACCCGAGTGCGCGCGCACGCGCCGCAAACGGCGCCTGGCGGCTCTATTTCAGTCAACAGAGCCCTGCAGCTGGTGTTGTCCGCTCTACAACGTTCCCTGAACCTGTGAACCCCCGGTGACTACTTTCGTGTGATTTCCTGTTCCTGTGACCCCGGCTTTTCCCTCGGACCTGTTGATATCTGCCCGCACCTGACTCCGGCTTGTTTACGACCATCCGCTTGCCTGCTCCTACTGTACTTCTGTTGCCAGCACGTTGCCGACCCTGCCTGTACCTGACCATCCGTTTGCCTGATCCCGTTGTACCGCACCGCCTGCCAGTTGCCAACCCGGACTGAACCACTACTCTCCTGTCTTGCACGAGCTTCCTTGGACTTCTCCCAACCACCTGAAGTTTGTCCAGCCCTCGTGCCCCCCTGTGCTCCAGAGCTCCCTGTCCACACTGCCAGGGGTTCTCGAACCAGGGCCGCAAGAGAGGTTGCCCCCCGCATAAGCCAGACTCTACCACCAGGTACGTGACAGAAGCGGACAACCATGCCAGAGTCTGCGCCGGGGCCCTCTCCTATGGAGAAGCTATGCACGCACCTCGCTGGACTAACCCACGCAGTGCAAAACCTGCAGGAAGGATATGCACGCCTGGAGGATAAAGTTCAGGACTTGACCACTCCTAACCCCTCCAGCAGGGGGCACGCAGCTCCCCCTAACTCAGTGACTCTGCCCATGGAGCCCAAGGTACCTATGCCTGAGCGGTTTACGGGGAACCGCAGGAAGTTCAGGGCCTTCCGCAGTGCCTGCTACTTGTATTTTGCTCTCCAGCCCCACACGTTCTCCTCGGAGACCACCAAGGTGGGCCTGGTAATATCTCTCCTCCAGGACGACCCACGGGCCTGGGCTCATCGACTTCTGGAGCAAAAGGCCCTTGAGGTCTCCACCGTGGACGGATTCTTCAAGGCTATGGCCCAGCTATATGAAGACCCACACTTGGCAGCCACAGCGGAGTCTACGCTCCATACCCTCCAGCAGGGTGATCGCCCCTTGGAGGACTACGTGTCCGAGTTCCGGTACTGGAGTGAGGATACCGCTTGGAATGATGCGGCCCTGTGCCACCAGTTCCGACTGGGACTTTCCGAAGCGCTCAAGGATGAGTTGGCACGTGTCGGGGTTCCTCAGACCCTGGAAGCGCTTATTAATCTGGCCATCCAGATAGACCGTCGCTTGCGGGAGCGCAGCGCAGAAAGGGCCACCGTGTCCCTGCGTCCTTCCTGGATGCCTCCCCAAGCACCTACCTTTCCAGGTCCCAGCCCAGCGGCAACCTCCTCCTCCTCTCCACGAAGCCATCCTGAGTCCTGGCGATCTAGCTTTTTCCGCCCATCCTTATCTCCGGAGGAACGCCGGCGGTGGATGGACGGTAATTTGTGCCTCTACTGCGGCAGCTCAGGGCATCTCCCAGTAGCTGCCCCGCCAAGACTGGCAAGAAACCTGCCCCAATCCTAGGGGAGGTGCTATCCCTGCCGGGTTCTCAGCCGCACCTGACCCTCTGCATCCTGTTGCAGCTTCCCGATAAGGACATTCAAGTATCGGCTATTCTGGACTCGGGAGCATGCAGTTGCTTCATAGATGTGTCATTCGCTGCCCAGCACCGGGTTCCTCTCAGGCCTAAGGAACGCCCATTGTCGATCCGTTTGGCTGACGGGTCAGCCATCAAGTCAGGTGCAGTGAACCAGGAAACTTTTCCGTTGCCGACCCGGACGGCCGAAGTCCACACTGAGTTACTGGTGCTGGATGTCATCGCTTCCCCGTTGAGTCCCGTGACCCTGGGTCTCCCATGGCTCCGAGCACACAGTCCTCACATTGACTGGAACTTGGGTGAGGTTCGGTTCCGGTCCCCATACTGCCGGGATAACTGCTTCCCACCATCCCAGATAGCACCGCCAATGGTGCTCTCCCTCAATCCTGACCCGGACCAGGAAACCCGCTCTGCTATTCCCGAAGCGTACCGGGACTTCTGGGACGTCTTTAGTAAGAAGGGAGCAGACACTTTACCTCCGCATCGGCCATATGATTGCCCGATAAGTCTGCTGCATGGAGCCGAGATTCCTTTTGGCAGAATATTCCCGCTCTCCGAAGTGGAGCTTGCGGCTCTCAAGGTCTACATCGAGGAGAATTTACAGAAGGGGTTCATCAGGCCTTCCACGTCCCCAGCAGGAGCTGGGATCTTCTTCGTAAAAAAGAAAGATCATACTCTCCGGCCATGTATTGACTACCGCGATCTTAACAAGATCACAGTTAAAAACAGATACCCCCTGCCTCTGGTCCCGGAATTGTTTCAGCGCCTCGGCTCCGCTGCCGTGTTTACCAAGCTGGATCTTCGGGGGGCTTATAATCTAATCCGCATACGGGAGGGGGACGAATGGAAGACGGCATTTCATACACGATTTGGGCACTTCGAATATCTGGTCATACCCTTCGGGCTGTGCAATGCCCCGGCCACTTTCCAACATCTGGTCAACGATATCTTCAGGGACTTTCTCGATCAATTTGTTGTTGTATATCTGGACGATATCTTGATTTTTCCCCCTCCCTAGAGGAACATCGGAGACACGTCAGGCTTGTACTCAGTCGCTTACGACAGCACGGCCTGTATGCTAAAGCCGAAAAGTGTGTCTTTGAACGCACGAAGATCGCCTTCTTGGGATTCCAGATCTCTACCTCAGGCACAACCATGGATTCCCAAAAAGTCGCAGCTATTGTGGACTGGCCCCCACCGGCGGACAAAAAGGCGGTACAACGCTTCGTTGGCTTTGCCAATTTTTATAGAAAGTTTATCCGGGGTTTTTCTGCTGTTATCTCCCCGATAACGCAGCTAACCAAACAAAACACCCGCTTCACCTGGACCCCAGAAGCACAAAGTGCCTTTCAGACTTTAAAGAGGCTGTTCACCTCGGCACCCGTTCTCAAACACCCCGACTCCACGCGACCCTACATTCTGGAGGTAGATGCTTCAGAAACCGCCGTCGGGGCGGTCTTGTCCCAGAGACAAGGGCCTAAGGCATCCCTGCACCCCATCGCCTTCTTCTCACGGAAGCTCTCTCCCCCTGAGAGAAATTATGACGTGGGTGACAGGGAGCTTCTAGCCATTAAATCCGCCCTGGAGGAATGGCGGTACCTCTTGGAGGGGGCTACTCACCCAGTTTTGGTCTTCACAGACCACAAAAATCTCGAGTATCTTAGGACAGCCAAGAGACTTAGACCTCGCCAAGCACGATGGGCCCTATTTTTCTCCCGGGTTAATCTGCACATTACGTACCGGCCCGGATCCAAGAACGTCAAGCCAGATGCGCTGTCTAGGATGTTTCACGAAACCGGAGAAAATCCCCTGCCAGACACCATCCTACCAGCGCACCATTTCCTGCTAATTCAAGAGGATTTCCTAACTCAGATCAGGCAAACGTTGGCCAGCTCCGCCATACCCGCAACTCCTGGACTTGTTCTCAAGGATGGTTTATGGTGGTCAGGTACCCAAGTCTTTGTGCCAGAGCAGCTTCGCCTGTCCGCCCTGGAACTCTGCCACGACCACCACTTAGCCGGACACTTTGGCCATCAAAAAACTACTGAGCTACTTGCCCGCACCTTTTGGTGGCCACAGTTGAGAGAGGACTGTAGGAATTACGTGAAGGCCTGTCCCGTCTGTGCTAGAAACAAGGTGGAAAGAACGAGAGCCTGGGGTCTATTAAATCCATTACCGGTCCCTGAGCGCCCTTGGGCGCAGATTTCAATGGATTTTGTTGTGGAATTACCACCATCCGCAGGCTATACAACGATCTTCGTGGTGGTTGACCGCCTAACGAAGACGGCACATTTTATTCCGATGAGGGGCACCCCCTCGGCTACAGAAACGGCCAATGTTTTCATCCGGGAAGTTATCCGCCTACATGGCATTCCGAAAAGCGTGGTATCAGACAGAGGGGTGCAATTTACTTCCCGAGTCTGGAGGTCCCTGTGCTCCATCTTAGGAATCAAGTTAGCCTTTTCGTCAGCCTACCACCCGCAGTCCAACGGCCAAACGGAAAGGACCAACCAAACCCTGGAGCAATATCTCCGATGCTACTCTTCTTACTCTCAAGATGACTGGGTCTCCTTGTTACCACTAGCCGAGTTCGCCTACAACAATTCCATCCACTCTGCCACCAAGCAGTCTCGGTTATGGGCGAATCTCGGCTACCATCCCACATTCCTGCCTGTTTCCGTCCCGGAAAGTTCTATTCCGGCCACACAAGAAATCACAAAGTTTTTGGAAGAAAACAACAAGATGCTGCAGGAGACCCTTACGCAGACTCAGGAGCGTAACAAGGAGCTTTACGACAGGAAGAGACGCGGAGAGCTGGACCTCCAGCCTGGCGATCGGGTCTGGTTGGCGACCACTAATCTGCGACTGTCCTGTCCATCAAAAAAGCTGGGACCAAAATTCATAGGACCCTTCCCAATTAAAAAGAGGATTAATAAGGTGGCCTATGAACTCGACCTGCCATCCTCACTCAAGATCCATCCAGTGTTCCACGTCCACCTCCTAAAGCCAGTGGCCAAGGACCTGTTTCCTGGACGACGATCGGCTCCACCTGGACCGGTGGTAGTGGATGGAGAGGAGGAGTTTGAGGTGGAAGCAATTCTCGATTGTAGAAGAAGAGCTGGGGGAATACAGTTTCTGGTGAAATGGAAAGGTTACGGCCCTGAGGAGAACTCATGGGAGCCAGAAAATAACTTTCATGCCCAGGAAATGGTCAGAACTTTTTGGAGAAACAATCCAGCCAAGAGCGCCCAGATGGGCATCCGGAGGCTGCCCCTTGGGGGGGGCAATGTCAGGAAAGGACCGATCTCTGCCTTTCCGCGGTGGTGCGCGCGCCTGTGCGCGTTCGCGCGAGCCCGTGCGTGTGCGCGCACACGCGCCGGAAACGGCGCCTGGCGGCTCTATTTCAGTCAGCAGAGCCCTGCAGCTGGTGTTGTCCGCTCTACAACGTTCCCTGAACCTGTGAACCCCCGGTGACTACTTTCGTGTGATTTCCTGTTCCTGTGACCCCGGCTTTTCCCTCGGACCTGTTGATATCTGCCCGCACCTGACTCCGGCTTGTTTACGACCATCCGCTTGCCTGCTCCTACTGTACTTCTGTTGCCAGCATGTTGCCGACCCTGCCTGTACCCGACCATCCGTTTGCCTGATCCCGTTATACCGCACCGCCTGCCAGTTGCCAACCCGGACTGAACCACTACTCTCCTGTCTTGCACGAGCTTCCTTAGACTTCTCCCAACCACCTGAAGTTTGTCCAGCCCTCGTGCCCCCCTGTGCTCCAGAGCTCCCTGTCCACACTACCAGGGGTTCTCGAACCAGGGCCGCAAGAGAGGTTGCCCCCCGCATAAGCCAGACTCTACCACCAGGTACGTGACAGATGGTTTCATGCCTACTGCCCAGATAGTTTTTGGTACCAGACCCAAACTTCCAGACCCTGGCAGTGGGGCGCATGATCCATTACCAAACTCGGGTGATCTGTTGCTGCTTCTTTTCCCCTGTTCCAGAGACTTGTCCTCTGGAACCTGCTTCCTGCTGCCACTAACTGGCTTCCTGCTCCCCTTGTCTCTTGTCTCAGCCTGTCTTGCTAATTTGTGTTCCACCCACTTGTATTTAGTTAGTTATGTATAGTTAGTTAGGTATAGTTAGCTAGTTTATTTACTTGGGGTTTTCATTGTTTCCTTCATTTTCCACTTGCTTGTTTATGATTTATTGGTGTTGGTATTGGATGTGTGTCATTTTCTTAATAAACATATTGTTTATTTATTCATCTGGTCCTGATTCCTTAAGGTGCAGCCAACTGATCTGATCACCCTTGCTGGATGCCTGCATGTGGTATCCCTAATTATTATACTAGTCTGGACCTTCTTTAAAACAGTCCACTCCCAGGCACAAATGACCCTCCACTACTCAAGTGTTTTTGCGGGGGATGAGGCCTTTGCTCTGGGTGAGCATATGCTAAAGCCCTATTTGGGTGTCAATCTAAGTGTACAGAAGAGAGTGTTAAATTATCGGCTAACAAGAGCATGTAGATTTGTTGAATGTGCGTTTGCAATTTTGGCTAACAAATGGCGGCTTCTGCACACTCCCATCGTCTTGAACATGCAAAATGCAATCTGTGCTGTTAAAGCTGCATGCACCCTGTACAACTTTGTTAGGCAGCACAATGGATTCCAGTTTAAGGACTCATTTATACATAATATGGAAAAAGCTCATTGGACTGGTGTTCGGGAAGCAGACAAGGTTCACATGTCAGGGATCAATTTGCGTCCTACTTGATGTCTCCAACAGGACAAGTCCCATGGCAGCTTGAAGCAATTGAATAATTGTACATTTCGACAAACATGTAAAGTTTTACCTTGTATCTGTTGATTATCATAACTATCTTCTAAGCTGTACTGAATAATAAAAAATGCTTTGTTGATAAGAAGCCTTTTAAATATATGTATATCTTTGCTTACATCATCCATACAATATCCACTACTAGGGGTCAGAGAGTGCCCTCATGTATTTGTGACATACTGACACCTATCTATTTGTATGTCCCCATGTAGCCTTGTTATCCCTACTGCTGACAGCTGTTGTGATATCAAGTACCCGGTAAAGACTAGAATGTTGTGGAGGCCTCTTTTGCACCTCCTGTACAACACTCCTGAAGGTGGAGACACAGAGTGTGAGGGCAAGGAGTGGCATGAGTGCTGGAGTAGCTGTCTAACAATGTCCACTCTGTAGGTGTGTAGAGCTGGTTGTCGCAGTCCTCGTAACAGGATGCAGAAGCAGCTTTGCACCAGAGCAGAAGATAGAAGCAGGACCAGGAGACCCGCAGCAGTCAGTAATGTCAGCGAGGGACCAAATCGGCAGACAGAGCAAGTCCAAAAGGCAGGGCAAGGTTAGTAGCAGCCTGACAAAGCAATACAGAAACAGCAGGCAAATACATGTCCAGTAAACAGGCCAAGGTCAGAGTAATCAGGTGACCCATGTCATACACAAGTAAGCAAGTACAGCAGATCAGGTCTCAGGAACATAAGAACAAGCTGAAGACCGCAGCAACTGCACATAATGACAGACCAATTTAAATAGGCAGATTGGCACTAAGTGTACATGCTAATTGATATGTATGTATGCCCCTGTGCATGTGTGCACAAATGTGAGCATGATGAAGTGAAATGGCACGCCTATTGCCTCTTCGCTCATAAGTATGAGCACGTGAGCAATGCATACGAATATGAGCATAAGCTCATGCTGGTTTTCTGGCGCTAGGAATCTGGTTTACCTTACATGCAGGGCACAGAAGGAGGAGAGGGATGGTGGGTGGGTCTATTAAGCTATATTTCTTAAATGTGTATAGATAATTAATTGATTAGATAAATACATAAATATGCATATAATCTCACATTGGTGGGTGTGGGGGTGGTTGGGTTTGCATGGGTTTATCTTACCTTTATCATCCTTCACAGAGGCATATACTGTAAGTCTGCCCAGTTTTGGAACACTTGGCTGCCAATCTGGTCCCATGCCCTCCTCTTGCTCGCTTGGGACAAAAAACACACAAATCTGCCCAATTTGAGAGACAAAAAAAGCTCAGGAACTTGTTTGAGCTTCAGGCGACTTGGATTGGAGATGTGAATCATATCCACTATGAACAATTGATTTTTTCTCCTCAAGCATTTTGTAGCTTCGAGCTTCAAGCTACAAATCGCTCAGATGTGAATGGGGCCGTAGACGCAATAATACTAAACGGGGACAGTATGGCAAAGAGCATATATACAGTACACTGCAGAATAATACAAAACATTATAAAAGCTGCACAAACATGAACATTAAACAGCAACATCTCTTTGTCTCATTCGGGGTAACGTGGTGCACTACTAGGCTATTGGCATGCCTTGGCTGCCCACATGTTGGTTCTGACAATGGAGGGCCTCTTACCTGGCTGCAAATCAGTGATGAGCACTACCTCTGCCTCATCAGGTGTGGCCTTTCTGAGCTGAGAGAGAGAAGCAGATGAACTTATTTCTGGGCATGTCCTAGAAAACAAGGAGTTATGGGAAAGGAGTTAAAGAGGCCTGTGCCTGTATCTGGACATGGTGAGTAAATCGGAACTCCACTACAGAATCATACAAGTAGTGAGCACCACTGCGAGCCTTGGCTTTAAGATGGCGTCACCCAAGGGAATTGGTTCATGACAGCTTGTGCTCCAGGAAGTGGATTGAATGATGCTGGCCAAGATTCAAGCTTAAAAACTGAAGACATTTAGTGGCGGAAAGGTATTTCTGTGAGGGACAGCCCTGGATTGAAGGTGAGTATTGTAGCAGCATATTTCGTTTTTTATTTTCTGAAGTCCAAGGAAGCATTTAAAAAAAATCTTGCTATAATATCTAAAGGTCTTGGCGGCAAGCCGGAGGATCAGATGCCCGGGGTTGAGCTGTTAAATAGTTGACTACTGTATTTGTCACACTGTTATTTTCCTTTATTTTGCCATGTGTTATAACTAGAGTTGAGCGAACACCTGGAAGTTCGGGTTCTGCTGGTCCGTCCGAACCTCGGGACAAAGTCCGGGTCCGGGTCCGGACGGAACCCGAACGATCGCACGGTCAATATTGTGTACCGTTTTATTTCCTTTTATTGTCACACTGTTTATGTCATCAGTTGATAAATTGTCGAGTTGGGGCCCGTAGACTAGGAGGCCGAACGGCGGTTCTGGAAATCTATAATATCGTTCTAAAAAAAATTTACGAAGGAACCTGAAGTCTTTTATTTTTTGCTTTATACGACGATGTTATGAGTGGAAGTTAGGTCCCGACAGGGAGTGTCTTTATGGAAAGGCGGTGATTTACAGAAGTCAAAAATTCGAACTTAGAACCGGTCGTAGTAAGTTAGGTGAAGGACCTCGTGTTCGACAGTACTTGGTTAAGGGAACCC
>BLSH010134353.1:182023-224217 GCA_018402905.1 Glandirana rugosa
CGGTCAGGTAGTGGAAATGGGAGTCCAAGAAATCGTTCCGTCACCAGTAGAACCTCCTCACAAACCCCAGTAATAGTACTACCTTACGACGGGCCTCCAAGATGACCACTGCCTTGCTAAAGAACCTGAGGGTAAAGGTGATGGACTGGCCAAGCATGTCTCCAGACCCAAACCCTATTGAGCATCGTTGAGTCATCCTCAAATGGAAGGTGGAGGAGCACAATGTCTCTAACATCCACCAGCTCCGTGATGTCATCATGAAGAAGTGGAAGAGGACTCCAGTGGCAACCTGTGAAGCTCTGGTGAACTCTATGCCCAAGAGGGTTAAGGCAGTAATGGAAAATAATGGTGGCCACACAAAATATTGATACTTTGGGCCCAATTTGGACATTTTGACTTAGGGGTGTACTCACTTTTGTTGCCAGCGGTTTAGACATTAATGGCTGTGTGTTGAGTTATTTTGAGGGGACAGCACATTTACACTGTTATACAAGATGTACACTCACTACTTTACATTGTAGCAAAGTGTCATTTCTTCAGTGTTTTCACATGAAAATATATAATAAAATATTTACAAAAATGTGAGGGGTGTACTCACTTTTGAGAGATACTGTATAGATATATACACTTTACCCAAACATACATTTTTATATAAATATATATATATATATTGTGGGGGGTTAGCTCAAGTGGGGATCACCTTCCCTGTGAAAAAGGTAGTCCAAACGCCAGGCCTTTCTTAAAAGCCAGTTTTATTTTAAAAGGTTGCATGAAAAATCAAATAAACAAAACAGAAAATAAATCCTTACCATCCAGACTCTTACTAAACATTTCCAGGTTCCCAACTCAGAGGTGAAGGGCTTCTCCCAGTCACCCACAGAACAAAGATAATGCAAACCATTTGTTTCAGTCGCAAAGGAAAACTTCAGTTCAGCAGCTCTCTCAGGTTTTTGGCTTCCTGAGTCTCAGACCAAGAGCAGTTCTCTGCTCCAGCCCTGCTTCCTTTATACCACCTGTTGGTGGACACAAGTGGACGGCAAAATCTGGTCCGGAACCAACCCTGCCATGGTGGCTGGTAAAACACGGACCAGATTCCACCTGAGTTTCCTGCAAACTCAGTAGCATAGGCTCTACCACATTTGTTAGCATTTAACACTTCACAGTATTGTGCCCTCCTAACCCCACACCTGTACTGTACCCTTGATTTTCTTATTGTTTAAAATCAATTTTATTGAAAGCACTAATAAATATATACTGTATGTTTAATTCTATCAACTATTTATACTTTAATTCTTGAAAGTAGGTAAATTGGGGAGGCTGGTAGTGCCCCAGTTCATTACTTTACTCAGGAGCCCACGATGCTGTTAAGACACCCCTGCCTGTAGTGAGTTATTGGCCAGCAAGAGGAATCTCAGCATGCCTGGGTGGATACACTACATAAATGTTATATATTATATATTTTGGAGGCACAGTGGTGTAGTGGATAGCACTTTCACCTAGCAGCAAAAAGGGTCGCTGGTTCAAATCCCAACCACGACACTACCTGCCTGGAGTTTGCATGTTCTCCCTGTGCCTGCGTGGGTTTCCTCCGGATACTCCGGTTTCCTCCCACACTCCAAAGACATGCTGGTAGGTTAACTGGATCCTTTCTAAATTGACTCTAGTGTGTGTGTACAGTATGCATGTGAGTTAGGGAGCTTAGATTTTAAGCTCCAGGAGGGTAGGGACTAATGTGAATGTACAATGTATATGTAAAGCGCTGCGTAAATTGATGGCGCTATATAAGTACCTGAAATAAATAAATAAATAATAAAATAATATCCTTGTTGAAATTTAGTTGCGGCTGGTAGCTTTTTTTGGGGGGCGGGTGGCAAACAACCCCCCCTGGCCAGCCAGCAGCACCCCCCCACTGTTGGTTGGGTCACCCACACCCCCCCGAGGGTTCTCGTGGTTGGTCGGTTGGCCATTCAGCCCCGCACTTACCCCATCACTATTGCACCTCCTCCTCTGCATCATGGCGGCTTCCGCTGTGCGTCTCCTCCCTCCTCCTAGGCATCCAATAGGATCAAGCCTTTTTCCATCCTTTAACCCCTTCCTCCCTCCAATCCTCTTTCCTGAACCCTCGACCCAAACCATTTTTTCTATTTCAATAATTGTTATTATTTTGTATAATACAAAGTTTACAGAACCACGCGGCGCTGGCTGTTACACGGGCACCCAGGGCAGGTATGGTGACAGGATTTCCCACCTCAATAATCTGGAGCCTGAGGTCCTAATCCAAATTTACTGTTCTCCAATGTCCATTAAGTAACGAATTTGAATGAATTAGAACCATTGGTCCCTAATAGAAGGGTCTTGAACTTGGTTGAGAAAAATGTAAAAAGATGTACAAAGAAAAGAGAGAAAAAGGGAAAGAGAAGAAAGGAAGTTGCTCCCTTTGGCCACCTACACCGCACTTTATTTCTGATCCTACACAGGTGATTGTATATATCGTACCCAGGGGTTCCAAATCCTTTCAAAACTGGCTTGCCTTTCCTGTAGAATGCTTGCTAACTTTTCATGAAGCATTGTGCAAGAAATTGTATTTTTGGTCACTGATATATTACTTATGGATGATTTAAAAGTGTAAAAGAAAATAGGGAAAGAGAAGAGAGGAAGTCACTCTTTTCGGCCACCTCCGCTGCACCCTATTTCTGATCCTGCATAGGAGATTGTATATATAATACCCAGGGGTTCCAAATCTTTTCAGACCTGGTTTGCCTGTCTTGTTGCTTGTCAATTTTTCATTAAGCATTCAAGGCATTTTAATTTTGGTCGCTGATATACTAACTATAGAGGATTTCCTTTTTTCAGCAATAGATATTTTTGCTGCTAGGAAAATATAAAAAATCAGAGTCTGAGTGCGTCTAAGGATGTCTGTAATAACTTCATTCAGAAGATCTGTATGGGCATTTTTGGGTGCATTAGCATTTGTATTGGAATAGATCTAACTTTGAACCCTAGTTCAATATCTCTTAATGTTGGGACAAACCAACCAAATATGAAACATTGTCCACATTCTATAAAGAAGAGCAGACATGCATCAGAATAAATCTTAGCAATCCTAGCTGTGACCAGATGCCAGCGGGATACCTTTTTATAATTAGCTTCTATTAAAATTGTGTTAAGTATCCATTTGTGTATTCTGGTGGTCCATAGTGACCAATGTAAAAAAAAGTAAGAAAGGAAAAGCAACGCTAAGTCAGTGTTGCCAACCCCCCAAAGTGAAATTTACTGGCAGGATGCCAAGATTTACAAACAGCACCAATTTTTTTACTGGCAAAAATCATGGAATTTACTGACAGAGCCACAATTTTTACTGACACTGCAAAAAAAATACCTAAAATGACCGTTTCCAGTGCTAAACAGTGCAAATATCAATATTTAAACTATAAACATATAGCTAGTGCTATTAGCAATGTGTTTAAGTTAAACAAAAGTCAAAAAACATATTTCTCCATTGACATGAAGGTCAGGTTACTATAACCCAACCAGCACAGAGTTCCCCCTTACATCAGAGTCTGCAGGATTCCCCCTTACTGCGAAAGGGAACTCTAATGTAAAGGGGAACACTGCAGATCATGATCTAAGGGGGAACTCTGATGTAAGGGGGGGCTCTGATGACCAGAGACCACCTTATATCAGAGTCAACTGCATTCCCTTTACATCAGAGTTCCCACTTACATGAGGGTCTGCAACGTTGCCCCTGCACTATAAGGGGGAATCCTGCAGACTCTGATGTAAAGGGGAACACAGGAACTCTGATGTGGGGGGCACACTGGTAACCAGAGACGACCTTCTGTAGCGTGAATACACTAAGGTAAAGGGGGGTTACTCATATAGGGGGGGAACCTTTATATCAGTGCCCCCTTACATTATTGTATTCAATCCCCCCTTACATCAGCAACCCCCCCCCCCCCAGACTGGCCTGGCGGTGCTGTCATTGATCTCCTCTCAGGTGCACCATGCAGGGCTCGGTCAGATGGCATCAGCTTGGCGGCTCTGGTTTTATCCTTTAATCTCCTCTCCACAGACCACACACATCTGACTCCTCCAGTGACCCCCATCCCAGCGGCGCTCCCACTCTTTACACCACTTCAGACTCCCCCTCAGAGACTGCAGACATGATGCAGGAGATGGTTAGGGGCTGCAGACTTGATACAGGAGATGGTTAGAGGCTGCAGACATGATACAGGAGATGGTTAGAGATTGCAGACAGGATACAGGAGATGGTCAGAGACTGCAGACAGGATACAGGAAATGGTCAGAGACTGCAGAAAGGATACAGGAGATGGTCAGAGACTGCAAACAGGATACAGGAGATGGACAGAGACTGCAAACAGGATACAGGAGATGGTCAGAGACTGTGGACATAATACAGGAGATGGTCAGAGACTGTGGACAGGATAAAGGAGATGGTCAGAGCCTGCAGACATGATTCAGGACATGATCAGAGACTGCAGACATGATTCAGGACATGGTCAGAGAATGCGGACATGATACAGGAGATGGTCAGAGACTGCGGACAGAATACAGGACATGGTCAGAGACTGCGGACAGGATACAGGACATGGTCAGAGACTGCAGACAGGATACAGTAACAGGAGATGGTTAGAGGCTGAGAACTTGATAGTTTCCTCCTCTGTCCCCCTCCGTTATACCATACCTGTCTCCACATCAGTCAGTGTCCTCCTCTTGTGCCCCTTTCACGTCTCCAGTCAGGAGCTGTGCATATCAATGTCCTCCTCTGCCAGCTTCACCCCCCAGTAATGTCCTCCTGTGGCCCGAGCTCCTTTTTATTATCCTCCTCTGCTGTAGTGCAGTGCCACTGCCGCACCCCCGAGAACGAGTGCCTTCCGTTTAAAAATGGCACAGGCGGCGACATTACGTTACTGCGCATGTGCCACCCGGCCAAGCATGTACGATCTTCCCCAAGCCCCGCAGGCTTCAGAACGGCATATGCGCAGTTGCATGGTTGGCCCGCAGCCATCTTTCTTACTGGGCCCCTCTAACGGACTTTTACGGGCTGCCCGTAAATTAATGGCAGTTGGCAACACTGCTCTAAGTGCTCTAAAGTTTATCAAAACCCAACAAAGAGCCATTCACATATTAAATACAATACAGGCTCATCCACTCTAGTTGGTGCAGTAGCTTACTTGAGGTTGTGGAAAGGAACTGGTATAACACTAAAATGCTTACCTGGTATCCCTTGTTCTGCATCTAAATGTTCTCATTGTGATATCTTTATTGTCTCTCTCATCGCAAAATGTGAAGAATTTGGTCAAGTGGCATGTTTCTGAGGGGGCATCTCAAGTGTATGAGAAAAAAATATTCCTGTGCTTGGCTCCCATTATGATCCAGAAAATATTCATATGTGGACCCTTATTTGTCAACCAGTGTGAATATAGGCCCAAAAGATTGCGAGGTTGTTAAATAGCGAGATTGCAGGCATATGTAAAGATTTAATTAAAATGATCTATGTAGTGTTCCATACATGTAATGAATGGTAGAGTGTAGGCCACGGTATTGCTGTACAGTTTTTAGGTGGTAACCGCGTAAGAAGGTCTACAGGATGTGGGAGACCCACTTGAGATTCAAGCCCCAAAATCCCTAAATACGTACCTTAATTTTCAGCAGCCTTCTGTCCACTCCAGTGATATAACAGGCCCTTTCTCTCCTTGTGCGGTGGTGGGCAGCCCATATTGCAGTACTGAATAGAGCTATGTAATCATGTATGAATGTCATTCAGCGCAGCAGTACTTTGAGCCAAGACCGGTGTGATGGCACACCTTCACAGCATGGTTGTGACATTTTGGGCTCACAGGAAAGGGTTGAAGGGAGTATAGGGCAATGCTGGAGCATGTAGAGGATACATAATCCTAAGAACCCTATTTTATTTACTGCCAGGGGGGTGAGGGGGAATTAAATAAAACCGAAGTTCTGCTTTAAGATAAGTTTCCCATTAAGAAAGCCATTCTTCACTTTAAATCATATGTGGATAGTTTCTTCTGCCACCCACTGTCCTGTGCATGGTGTCATAATGGTTTTCTAATCTGTCATCTCAACACATTTGTGACGTTCATCACAGATGATAAAATGGCACAGCAACGCTCAATTAATTAATTTTTTCATAGTGAGATGAGAGCACGGACCATTAGGCTAATTTTTTCATTTGGAATTGTCAGTCAGACTTGTGTAATCCTGTTTTCTCTTCACTTACCCTCCTAGAATGGTATTGTCATTACTGTGAAGCTTTAGTAATTGAATCAAACAGCCTCCATCAATCTCCTGCCAGTGAATTATACAGTACATAAAGGCTGGAGCACTCTGGGCATTTCATGCTTACACATTTATGATTGGCAATTTGTGCAGAATATCCTCGTACAATTCATTATCTAGAAGTAAAACACTTTGCTAGAGCAGTAGGTCTGTGCTAATGCATCACCTACCTCAGACATCAACAGAACTTTTTTCATGTCTTAAAGTGTATCTCCAGGCATTTATATATATATTGAAAAGAGCAGAGAAAGGTTAAAGTGAGGGGAAGTCAAAAATTTTAGAGTTGTCCCCAGAAGGGTAAGGGGAGATCTCCCAATGGGTGCACACATACCACGCACAACTTTCTAAAAGGGGTACTCCCATTTGTTTGGGAGATTTTATTTATCTTCCTGTTGCGTCTCTGGGACAGGAAGTAAAGGCTGAGGTTTTAACTATTCCCTATTCTAGATAGATGTACAGATCTGCACTAAACAACGCAGATAAAACAATACAAAAATGGTAAAATAAAAGATTGATAGCAGCCAGCATATTCCCTATTCTACCCAGCAAAAACAAAGTGTAGCTATACATGCATTTTAAACCCCAACTGACTTTTAACATTTTTTTTTCCTCTTTCTGTCCTGTGCTGCTGTATTTTACGATTTTTAACTGATTTTTACTTGGAAATGTTTTAAATTATATTTAATGGAAATGCTTTTACTGCTCTCACACTCTAGTGCTCTATGACGAGTAACAGCAACACCCCTAATCACAACTGTCCTGAGGCAGGCTTGTATGCTGAGGAAGCGAGAAGGTATGTATGACCAGGTCTGTTAGAGAGTGGAGTGTGTTGGGAAGCATGGTCAAGCTTTGGAGCAAATTGCTCTGCACAGTCATATATACACAATGCATGACTAGTATAGAAGGAAAGTGAAGGTAAGGCTATCTGAGTAAATATCTATTTCATGTTGCATCATGGCAGCATACAAAGGGCTGTGGCTCCTCCCCTGCAACCTGGTAGGACAAGTTAACTATAAATCAAAGACAGACCCTGCTCGCAGCATTCTCAGAAGTCACAAGGAGGGGCGGCCCATTCATTGTGAGCGCAGGAGCGCCACCCCCCCCATCCCTTCCGCCGCCTCCCCTATCCAATGCGCCGGTTCCTTTCAGAACACCCCGGCTGCATGAATTACAATTGCGGTGGTGGGCGGGAGTGTTTTCCTGAAGCACCTATTAGAGCCAGAGGCTCTAATAGGCTTCAAAATAGGGTGGGCTGTGAGTGCAGAGAGTGCACTCACAGCCCACCCAGGTGTATTACAAGAGCGAATGAATAATCACTCTTATAACACTGATCCTCCTCCCGGCCAGTCAGGTAACGGATTTTGACACCCATCACCCGATTGGCTGAAAGGACAGGCAATCCTATTAGACGCCTAGCAGGAGTAGGGGAGGAGCAGCACGCTAGAAGCTGCCGTGGACAAGAGGACACAGAGCCACTGCATGCTACCCTCCTAGATGGGGTAAGTGCAGGTGAAAACAGTGGGGGAGAGGTGCCGCTCGGGGGGGGATGCCACTCCTCGGGGGGTGGGGGGTGGGTTGTATGTTCGCCTCCACCCCCCCAAAAAACCACCAGCCGCTACTGGTCACAAGGTATCCCTTACTGCTTATCACCCCATCCAGGTTTAGCCTGAGCAATATGGTTGCATCCCCATTCTGGTGGTTTGGTGGGCATGGCCTGTCAAAGAAAGCTTTAAACAAGCTCTGCAAAGAGTGGCAGTGTTTTCCCATTGTTTTTACCCAGTTGCACTTTAGAGTGCCCTCAATGTGTTTTCGCCTAATCTTGCTGGTTAAACAGGACCCAACCGTGATGCACAATGCCTGACTGACTCGTCTCAGGGGAAGAATTGGTTGGTCAAGTTGGATTCCTATTGCTGCCTCTCTAAGCTAAGGTGACATCAAGTGTTAACAGTTCCTTCCCATAAATTGCATTCCCTAGTAATCTGAATATGCATGTTTATGGAAAGATGAACAATATTTCAGTGCGTTGGGTAACATATGACCTATGCACATGGGCACAATAAATGTAATTTAAAGCCAAACTGTATGCAATTAGTTAACAGTGTTGATGGACATCCATGACTGCATACAGAGTCAGGCGAGGAAAAGCATACACCCACCTTAATTGAATAAGTAAAAAATATATTGCCAGAGTGATTTAAAATAACTGTAGCGCCCCCATAGAGTAGGTGCGTTTTTCTAGCAGGGTTTTGTTAGGTGAGGTAAAAATTTAGTCAGGCCTGAGTATAAAAGCAGGCCTGAGTGTTTTGATCTGGGCTGGGGGGAGAGGCTCAGGGAGGATTGAGTGGATTTGACAGATGAGATCACCAGAACCTCCCACTTCTTTCTAGAAACCTGGAGAAGGTTTCTGGTCAGAGAGGCTGTTAGATAGGTGGAGCCATCTGGAGTGTTCTAAGGAGCCCTGACCAATCCCCAGGCAGGATTGGCAGAGGGCAGGCCTCCTTAAATACTCAGAGTCAGCCCAATCTGGGAGGAGAAGTCAGGTGGAAGTCTGGAGATGTAGCAGAGGCTCTGTGGAGGCCACTACCCGGGAGGTCTCCCCCACCTGGGGGGGGGGGTGACCTTGAGGCCTGGAGGTTCAGGTTCAGCCAGGATGGAGAGTGATTCCTGGAGCCGCACAGGAGGAACAGGAGAACAGCGGAGGTGCTACAGGTAGCGAGAGACTTTAAAGTGATCCACCGGTGTGGTAAGTGATGGTCCCTGGGACTGGAGGAGAAAGTGCTGGAGCAGGGTGGGAGAGGAATAGTGGACAGTCTGTGGGAGCCTTGGGAGCCAGTCAAGGGAAAGGAGAGTCACTATCAGAGAGCAGGTCGATGGGACCTGGAAGAAGAATGGGCTGGGAGTTGTAGTCCGTCAAAGGCCCGGCTATCACTCAAGTACTTTGCCACACATTCAGGGGCACGTGATCCCTGGCCTGTAATGGGTGTTCCTGAGGTCCTGCTGATGCAGAGTAGGCCTTACCATGTGCTAGCCACGGTGAAGAGAAAGATGCAGAGAAGCCTAATAAATTTCCTTTCAGGCTGGAAACTAAGTTCTGAGCTGGAGAGAAGCAAAGGAGTGTAAAGCTGCAAGTTCTGTGTAGAGAAAGAACTGGAAGAGAGAAACGGTCAGCAAGTCAAGTGCTGGAGAGTTTTGAGGAGTAACAGTCAGCAGAGGGAGAGTCTGCAGTGCAAGTGCGCATATACAGGAGTGCATATAGACTTTGTGTATCATAATTCTTTGGGCATCCCACAGTCATCCCTTATCCCCAACCAAGTTATTTCCCCTAAATAAAACAACAAAACCAAGAGCCGGCCTGTTCAGTGTCTCAGGATGTGTGATATATGGTGTGATTGAGAGCAGCTATAAGGTGAACCACTACTACCAGTCACTCTCAAGGGAGTTCATGGCTACATAACAAAAAATGGATTTCACTTCCATACTCAGCTTGTCTTCAGAACTGTCCACCAAAGATACTCTGTTTTGTTGTGTGCTCAGGTTTTTTTTCCCAGGATAAATGACGCTCAGCATAATTCCCTGGGAGTGCAAACCAGCCTGGGCTTATAGGAGATTGCAGCAAAGAATGGAACCCACTTCACTAAAGCTGGCCATAGATGGATACAAATTTCAATCCATTCAGCTTTGTTTGTTTAGTCCCCTGGCTGATTGAAATAAAACAAGACATCTATGAGTGATGTGGATGATAGGTGATCTCCGTTATCTGCAGCATAAAGAACTAACACCACTGCAGCTGAGAGAAGAGGAAGAGGTCCCTGGGGCATCATGTGTTTAAACCAAAAGAAGAAGAATGTATAATAAAACTTTTTAAAGTGGTTGTATCATGAAAAATTTTACTTTTACCTACAGGTAAGCCTATAATAAGGATTACCTGTAGGTAAAATTAATATTTCCTAAACCTGTATGGTTTATGAGATACTCCCACTGCAAGCTGACGTCACGGAGCATGGCGCCGGACCTTGCTGGAAAGTCCGCCGAAAAGACGGGCTCCCGCATGCATGCTCACAGCGCCGGAGCCACGTAACCCGGAAGGATCCACGGAGGGAAGATGGAAGCTCCCTCTTTGGGGACCGGGCGGACCTGTCAGAGCTTCGTTCTGAGGTATTTCATAATGAGCTAGTATGCAATGCATACTAGCTCATTATGCCTTTGCCTTACGGGTGTTTTTTTTTTTGTAAGGGGATGCAACCACTTTAAACAAAACAGCTAGGAAAAGGGGGCACAGAGGATTGGGGTGAAAGGGGAGGCAATTATATCAATCTTAAATTTTACTCTGAAATGAACTAGGTTTGGATCAAAATTAATGCACCGTGAATGCTATTTTATTGCAATTTTTTAGACAATATTCTCTGAGATATACTGAACATAAAAATGATTGTGATTAGAAATGAACGAGGAACTGAACTCTCCAAAAATGGCAGGCAGAGGAACAGTCCTGCCTGTGGTGTTCCTGTAGTTGACATTTCCCCATTACTGACCCACCATTCCTTGATCTGCTGGAGCTGGACATCTTAATATAAGCAGGGCTTTGCTTCCTCAGGTCGGAGACCTCAGTAAAGTGAACAGTGGGAAGAACAGCAGTAACATCACCAAATCTTACTCCAAATTTCATTTAGGCAGCAGTTCCTTAGATCTCACAGATATACAGCTGTAAATGTGTAGGTACAGGAGTGCCTAGGCATGCTTACATACTACTAAGTGCACAGCTATTATTCAAAAATGTAAGAAGAAAAAACATTTTTTTCGGAGTACTGCTTAGGCCCAATTAACTTTTCTAAATGTTCACTATAATATAGAAAATCTTCACTGCTTGAGTTAAGTTTTGCTTTAAGTAAGTTAGATTCCTGTCCTAATTTTTCCTATTCTACATTTTGCTCAACCAAAGCATGATTTATTTCACAGGATGAAGAAAACAGGACCTATGACAAATAGAAATTACACTAGAGCAAGGATCCAAGAATTCTCTCAGGTCTGTGCCCATTGTTAGGTTTCAGGTGTATAGGTGCTGCAACCTTCCCACCTAAACACTCCGTCCGGTGCTCAGACCTTGTGGCTGCTGACACCTCCAACGTACCAGAGTAAGGAAAGGGATGGTCGGCACTCATCATGAATTTCAAAATGGTATTTCTCTATTAAATACATGTACAGAGCTGTAAAACAGCCTACACGTTTCGGACTTTAGTCCTTAGTCATGGCTGATAAAAAAAAGTTATAATAAGTAGTACTTAAAGGGGTTGTAAACCCTCCCGTTTTTCACCTTAACACATTTTTTGTTGCACCTGCCCTCCAGAACCCTGTTTACTTACCCGATCCCGATCGTTCCCACGCTGGGGACAAGCCTAGCAGCTCCGGCCGGTGTCTCGCGTCCTCATTGGATAGACCGATAGCAGGGGAGTCATTGGCTCCCGCTGCTGTCAATCAAGTCCAGTGACGCAGGAGCGGGGGGGGGGGGGGGACCAGTCCTGCTGTCTGTGTCAATGGACACAGCCTCAGGACTCGGAAGCGCGCTTGCACAAGTGACTCCAGGGACAGGTCACTCGAGAAGAGGAGGAGCCAGGAGCAGGAGAGGAGGTATGTATAACATGTTTGTTATTTTAAGGAAAAAAAAGTGAACGTTTAGTATTGCTTTAAATAGTATATACAAAGAACCAC
Source organism: Glandirana rugosa (assembly GCA_018402905.1). Lineage (NCBI taxonomy): Eukaryota > Metazoa > Chordata > Amphibia > Anura > Ranidae > Glandirana > Glandirana rugosa. The sequence goes on from BLSH010134353.1 coordinate 194,048, forward strand.
ATGATTAACCAACACATGTGAATTAAAAATGCAAAAGGGAAAATCCGACATGACTTTGTGCAATGGAACACATCACAGAAAATATGAAAAACCAGACATATAAAAAGTGACCCACAATAGCATGCATAGTTTATATTTTTCCAAAAATGGAACATCATAAAAATAGCAGGTGCTACATGAAGATGATATTCTTTAGATGCTAAATTAACCATTTCAGCCCTGGAAGGATTTATCCACTTCCTGACCAGGCCATTTTTTGCGATACGGCACAGCGGTGAATTAACTGACAATTGCGTGTTCATTCAATGTTGTACCCAAACAAAATTGATGTCCTTTTTTCCCCACAAATAGAGCTTTCTTTTGGTGGCATTTGATCACATCTAGGGTTTTTATTTTTTGCGCTATGCACAAAAAAAGAGCGACAATTTTTAAAGAAAATATTTTTTACTTTTTGCTATAATAAATATTAAAAAAACAAAAAACAAAAAAAACAAATTTATTCATCAGTTTAGACCAATATGTATTCTTCTACATATTTTTGGTAGAAAAATCCCAATAAGAGTATATTAATTGGTTTGCGCAAAAGTTATAGCATCTACAAAATAGGGGGTAGGTTTATGGGTTTTTTAAAATTTATTTTTACTAGTAATGGCAGCGATCAGCGATTTTTAGCGGGACTGAGACATTGCAGCGGACAAATCGGACACTTTTGACACTTTTTTGGGACCACTGACGTTTATACAGCGAAAAAGAAAAAGAGGAAAATACAGGACTTTGAAGGTGGCACTGTAAGCCCAGGTTGAAAAGAAGAGAATGCTCAAGTGTATAGGGCTAATTTACTATATCGCGAATATGCGTCTAAAAATAACGCCCATTCAAGTCAATTAGCATATCAACTGGGCGATCATGCGAACGCAAAAATCGCGTTATTGACGCAAATATGCCTTCTTAATCGTCATATGTGGGAATAGTTGATGTCAATTGGGCTTGAACCTGCAGAATCCATTGAAGGTTTGTATGAACATGATTTGCTTGAAAAAGTGTATGGGAACTACCGCAGCAAAATGGAAAACTTTATGCTGAGTACAATGCAAGGTGTGGTGATGACATCTGTAGTATCTGAACCTGTAGCTGTAACCTTTGAAGGTATCAGAAGAAACCACTACACTATAGAGTTGACCACAACCAGCCATAGAAAATACATTTACTAATCTTGTATTCTGTTAATTCTCTACAAACTAACTGCTGGCACGTTAACTAGTGTGTGATTATTCCAATTCCACATCATAATATTATTGAATATGTACATACCATTGCATGCATTGAAAGAGTTCATAGTATGGAAGCAATCAAACTGATGTGCATTGGCTAATTGGCGAATATGCGTTTGCATATTTTCAGCATCTAATGCTGAGTACAATGCAAGCTTTCAGAAGGTGATACCACCCATAACAGTTACGTAGTCTTGTTTAAATGTATCATGTAGGCTTGCTGATGCCATACAAATCAATGTACCAGCCAAACTTTGAACAGTCAGAATTGTTTGACATTCATGTCAGCTGGGATTACTACTGATCTGTGATTAGCTGAAGCTATTCACATAGTACAGGTTTTTGAGATAAACCCAAGTACCATGTGATAGCTGGGGCTCAATCCCAGCTCACCAATCTAGGTAACCAAGCTGATATTAAAGTGGTGCCTCAGCCCCCCACCACAGAAAATGTACAAGTCAGCAGCTACACATCCTGCAACTGCTGACTTTAATTATTAGGACGCTGTCCTGGAAGCTAGTGATGTTGGCACCCCAGCCCATGTTTCCATTGGCTCTCAGGTGCTGTCGCCTCCATTGCCGAATCCCTACTGCGCATGCACAAAGGACACTGCGCTTTCTGAATGGCCTGGCAGCAGGGAAGGAGGATGGGTGACAAATTTCTGCCATACCTCGCTGCAGTGAGGTCTGTTGGAAGTGGGGACAGGTAAATGTCCAAAACAGGTACCCACTCCCCCCCCCCCCCGAAAAGGTACCAAACGTGTCATCAGAAGGGGGAGGAGAGAGAAAAGCAGAGCTTCCACTTTTGGGTGGATCTCTAAGGCCCCTTTCACACTTGTGCAACTTGTCCTGTGACTTGGGACTGTAAAGTCGCCTGTCAAGTTGGACCCCGCGATTTCTATTGAGTAGCATTCATAGCTGTCTGACTTCAAGTGGTATCAACTTCAAACTAGTCCCTGAACTACTTTGGTCCGAGTTTGATATGACTTGAGGTCCCTAGACCTCAAGATTACACATGCATTGCTTCAAGTCACATCAAAGTTGCATGACTTTCAAGTCACACAAGTGCAAATGGGGCCTAAGTCTAAGGTGTTATCCTGAAAGTAATGCGGTTTGCCCACGACATTGTCCCAGCTTCTTGGAATGCCTGAGTAATATTGAGAGCTAGGAACCTCAAGTCACACCAAAGTAGTACAGGGACTACTTTGAAGTTGGTGCCATTTGAAGTAGCACAGATATGAATAGTTTCAGGAGAAGTCGGCCAAGCATAAAAGGATTGTATATAAGCAACTCCCTCAGATATATATATATAAATAAAATATAAAAGCAGCTCTCTCATATATATATATATATATATATACACACACTCCTTACTGATTTACATCAGCAGAACACATGCAGGAAGTGTAATGTGCCTGTAACCAAGAAGTGATGTGTGCGCATGGGCATGAAGCAGGGCCGCCATCAGAGGGGTACAGGCAGTACTGTTGTAAGGGGCCCCAGTGTCTCAAGGGCCCTTACAACAAAGACTTTAGCAGTCTTTAACATTGGAGTCTATTGGAGTCTATTGGAGACACCGTTCTCCCAAACCATAGCCAATAAAAATACCAAACTTTAGTCACATAGAGAGCACCTCCTGGGCAACAACTGGGCCAGGTTTGGGACCTCCGGCATCTATGGTTCGGTCGTACCAGGTCCTCAAATTGACCAGTCATTGGCCGGCAATTGTCGGGTGAATTTCGGACTTAACATTGGAGTCTATGGGAGGGGGGCACCCAGTTTGGGGACACCGTATTCCTGAACCATAGGCGATAAAAATACCAAATGTGAGTCACATGGAGGGCCCCCTGGACCACAACTGGTCCAAGTATGGGACCTCCAGCACCTATGGTTCTGCATGAGGTCTTATTGCAAGCATTGGGTGAAGCTGTGCTGCCTGTGCACTGTTTTTTTAACCCACTAGCATGCAGTGCACACTTCACTTCACTTGAATGAGTCATGCTTAGCAGACTACACCTGGTAAGTGTGACAGGGCGGCTAATTCCTACTGGGGCTGAGACATGTGTACACCCCTGGCCAGTGGGCGGATGTGGTGGAATGGCCCAGTGGGAAGGCCCTGGGGAATGTTGGTGGTCAGAAGGGGGGGCCCAGGTCTTAAGCTGTTTAAGGGGCCCCAGAATTTCTGATGGCTGCCCTGGCAGGAAGTGAATGTGTGGTGATCCCACATGAACAAATAAATTAACCCCATCCCCACCAAATATAGCTACCACATCCTCCCCCACACGGTGTAAGCACAAGTATATGTGAACTTTAATGGCATCCCAGTCTTAGTCCGTAGGGTTCAATATTGAGTTGGCTCACCCTTTGCAGCTATAACAGCTTCAACTTTTCTGGGAAGGCTGTCCACAAGGTTTAGGAGTGTGTCTATGAGAATGTTTGACCATTCTTCCCAAAGCACTTTTGTGAGGTCAGGCACTGATGTTGGACGAGAAGGCCTGGCTCGCAGTCTCCACTCTAATTCATCCCAAAGGTGTTCTATCAGGTTGAGGTCAGGACTCTGTACAGGCCAGTCAAGTTCCTTCACCCCAAACTCACTTATCCATGTCTTTATGGACCTTGCTTTGTGCAGTGGCCAAAATCAGGAGGGAGGATTATGGTGTGGGGTTGTTTTTCAGGGGTTGTTCTTTCACACTTGTGCAACTTGAAATTTGCGATTTTACAGCGATTTGCTGCAATTTTTCGCTGCAATGTTTTGCCGTGATTTTGATGTGACAATAGCTGTGTAATCCTGAGGTCTATGAACCTCAAGTCGCATCAAAGTCGGACCAAAGTAGTGCAGGGACTACTTTGAAGTCACTGTAACTTGAAGTCGCACAGATATGAATGGTACTCATTGAAAATCATGGGGAACAACTTGTTATGTGACTTTGCAGTACCACGTTGCAGGAAAAGCCCCACAAGTGTGAAAGGGGCCTGAAGACGATTTCCAATGAGCACCATTCATATCTGTGCGACTTCAAAAGTAGTCCCTGAACTACTTTGGTCTGATTTTGAAGCAACTTGAGGTCAATAGACCTCAGAAATTACACAGCTATTGCCTCAAGTCACATCAAAATCACGGCAAAAAATCACAGCAAAAAACTGCGGCAAATCACGGTAAAATCGCAGTAAAGTCATGCGACTTTCAGGTCGCACAAGTGTGAAAGCAGCCTTAGCCCAGGTTCACCTAGGTGCAATGCAGGAACCAGCACGATTTCAGCACCGGTTCCTGCATCGCACCTCTCCCACAGGAAGTTCACACTGCCTTCTGTGAACCGCTGCGGGTGTCAGTACAATATTAATGACACTCCCAGATTGGTTCATAGATCGCAGTGCTAGCTGTGGATTCGGATCGCATTAGTGAGAACACCCATGCAATCCAATTCTGGTGCGGGGAAAAAAAGGTCCCTGCACTGCTATAGCTGCAAAGGGGTCGGCTAAATCAAATTTGAACCCTACAGACTAAGACCGGGATGCTATTAAAGTTCATGTGTGTATAAAGTTAGGCATCCCAATACTTTTGGCAAGATCGCAGATTGTGCAAGATTTGCAATGGTGGTGGAATCCTCGTCCACATAAATGCTACATTTATATAAAACTTGGCGAAGGACATGAGTTATGTTTAACAACACCAGAAGAGCTGACAGCCTTTCTACAGGACGTGGCATCTTTGGGATTTGAACCTATGCACCCCAGGTTGGCTCAGCAGAAGTGCTAAGCCCTTAGCCACATTCATGGAGCATCCATTGCTGTGATGTCAAACAGTCCGAAGTCCCAGCGGTGCAATAAATGAACCAATGCAGATATACTGTGGAAGGCTAGATAACCATTGAACAACCTGTTTCTGGCATATGCCATCTGTTTTGAAGGTTTGTTATGGCTCAGTACTGTGAGCATTCTGCTCTAGAACATCTCTCATTTTGGGGCATTTGGCTTGGTAAGAAGCTGCAATTATTGCTGGATGGGAAATGTTAAGGCTGATTATAGTTCTTGCCCATAGAAAACATATGACACAATTTGCAATAGTGGTGGAACCCTCCTACACATAAATACTACATTTAGACATAATTTTGGTAAGGACATGCATTATGAGAACAGAAAACCTCTCTACATGAAGTGACATGCTCAGGATGCAAACCCAGAACCTTTATGTTGCTAGGTAGAAGCATTAAGCTGTTAGCCACCAGTCTGCCAAGTGTGCAACCCTCCTACGCTTAAATACACATAAATACACATATACTGCATTTCTTTGGACATATAGGTGGTGGAATTACATTAGTCTGGGTGTTTGGAGTGTAGAACAGTGATGTTATTGCAACAGCAATGGTATTGTTTGTGGTTTGTGAAGATACCTGTGTGAGTTTGGGAAAATATTTTTATGAGATGGACAGCAGCAAGCGAGAGACAGAGAAAAAAATATTTTACCAAAACATGAGAAGATTACACATTCTAACATTCTTAAAAACAAATTAGATTATGAAATAGCAACATTGTTGCGGGGACAATTTGTTTGAGAGAAAGATACATTTCATCTCAACATGAAAAGGATTTCTTTAGGGAAGTTACAATTGTACCATTAGAATCAATAGCTGAAACTTGCATTGGGCTATATAGCGCGGATTTGCCTTCTCAAGGCATTATAGACAAGCGTGAATTAGTGAATTTACCGTGACTAGACGGCAGCAAAGTGGTTCGTTATCGCGAAACTTCGTCACTTCATGGCGGCCGCGATAACGAGTATTGTGAACATGCGCACCGCCGGAGGCGAGCTCGCGCGCTCACTATGTACCGGGGGGCCAGGGAGTGGGTAGGGCGGACTCGATCTCCGCCAGCTACCCGCGATGGCTCCCCCGCAGTGAGAGAACGGAGGTCCGTGTATGTAAACACGGATCTCCGTTCTGAGGGGGAAAGGATGTGATCACAGGCTTCCTGTATATGGAAGCCGTGATCACTCCCCTCCCCCTGCCAGCCCAGCCCCCATACAGTTAGAACACACTGAGAGAACACAGTTAACCCTTAGAGCGCCCCCTCCAGGTTAACCCCTTCACTGCCAATCGCATTTACACAGTAATCACTGCATTTTCATAGCACTGATCTCTGTATTATGTTTATAGCGGTGAACAGAAATCACGCAGAGGGGATCAAATACCACCAAAAAAAAGCTCTATTTGTGGGGAAAATAGGACACAAATTTCGCTTGGGTACAACATCGCACAACTGCGCAATTGTCTGTTAAAGCGACGCAGTGCCGAATTGCAAAAAGTGCTCTAAACTGGAAAGTCCTTCCAGGGCTGAAGTGGTTAAAATCCAGGGGGGGTTACTTTTGAGTCTGGCCAGTGCCGACCTTCTTCTCAATTTTATTAGGATGATGGCAGCCCTTTAGCCCCCATTGCCCGACACCCCATTTGACGTTCCCATTTACTGGGAACAGGCGATCTCACTCAACTCCCCTTACAGAACAAGGATCTGCTTTGTTTACACTGGCGGATCCCTGTTCTGTGTCTCTCTAGAGTGATCGCGGGTGGCCGGTGGACATCTCCCACAGTGGCTCATTCACACGCCGACATACAATGGTGACGATACGCGGGAACGAGCCACTCTGCAGCAGTAAAACAACGGCGGGGTGTTGTTAGGTAGTTAATAATAATAATATAAAAAAATATGAAAAGCCTGGCATATAAAATGTGATCCACAATGACATAAATAATTTATATTATCTCAAAACGGAACATCATTATGTCAACGGATGCTTCATAAAGATAATGCAACCTGGACATAAAGTAATAAAACTCATGAAAAAAAAACCCACCAAAATAAATTTTACACATGAAAAGCTAGGCATATGAAAAGCGACCCACAATAGCATGCATGATTTATAATCTCTACATGATGCGCAATAAAACACATCACAGAAAAATGTAGACATATGAAAAGCCATGCATATAAAAAGCAACCCACAATAACATGCATGATTTATATTGTTTCAAAACATTACATTGGTGGGAGCTCCATAAAGATGATACTGCCTGGACACTAGATTAATAAAAATCAATAAAAAGATCTATATCCCAACTGTGGTTTAGTCCCTGAGGGGTGCGGGTCTGAATCCTGTGCATCCAGTAAAACTTCTCATTCTAAAAGTCTGCCCCCCCCTCCCCCCGGCTGCAGGTATATCTCCCATGTGTACATCTCTGAAATGTTTTGACACATTGGAGATATTTATGGCACTGGGATTCAAACTGTCACAGTAATATTCCGAGATGTGTGTGCGTAAGGACCGTATGGTACAGCCCACATATTGCACTTTACATTTATTACATTGGACTAGATATAACACATGATCCCAACCACAATTAATATACTGTGCAATTTTATGTGTTTCTTCTGTGGCAAAAGATGTAATATTCTTACTGGGTCTATGAACCCTACAATATTTGCATGTACTGACCCCACAGCGAAATGATCCTGGATAAGAAAGCCAGGTTTTGTTGGGGATATGGGAGCAGACATGACTAGGTACCAAAACTGAACGCAAGGGATGGGGCCCTATGGCTACTGAAACCAATACCTTTGGATAGAATGTTATATAATGCCTTATCAGTGTACAAAATGGGTATGTTTTTTTTCACCAGCAAGCGCTTAAACTCACTATTTTATTATACTCTACAGAATAGGTTGTAACAAAATGGAACCTCCCATCTTTTCTGGATTTGGCCCTGGACCTAGATTTAACAGAATGAGTACTAGAGAGTAGATCCTCCTGTTGTTTATGACAAACCCCTATCTATACTCCATTGAGGGTAACCCTGATTTTAATTGACCTGTGTTGGTTAATCATGTGATTCTTTGTATATACTATTTAAGTGTTATTTATTTTGTTTTTTATCAGCCATGACTAAGGACCAAGTTCAGAAACGTGTAGGCTGTTTTACAGCTCTGTACATGTATTAAATAAAGAAATACCATTTTGGATGTCACCCTGAGTGCCGACCATCCTTTTCCTTACTCTGTGCCCATTGTTAGGCATGATGAAATTTTGGTCTCAGTTGGCACTTTAGGGCCCACAGAAATGGCAGCAAAATGAGCAGGAGTGCTGGTGGCATAGCATAATGTCATTGCTGCCCAATGCTGTATTATCATTCTGATCTTCCTGCTGCAGACCACCTTGACAGGCAGCCCATCAAGAGCCCAGCTCACTAAGTGATTGTTCCCGGGGGCTGGTACTGTCTAGTAAAGTCAATTAGCTATTGCAGAGCACCTAAGATATGTCAAATCATCCTTCCCTCCTTCCCTGCACTTCTTCATGAGACATAACACATCACATGACTAGGCCCAATTGGTGCATGTGCTTGCTTTGATGTGAATGATGCTTTGACTATACCTCGTTCTGTACCTTATAGTTTCATAGTAAGGGCCCCTGCCCACTGATGTGTTTTCCGGGTCCTATTGTTGTAGTTTTTTACATAAATAAAAAATCCAGTGAATTTTATAGCCCTCATAATGGTTACAGCATGCATACAGGCCCATGAACTCAAATGCAGAGATCTAGCCAAAAGGGTTTCCAAGAGTTACAAGAAATGGTCAGGTAGTTTAAATATCCAGCATCTAGCAAATAGAATAAGATGAAGACAGAAGACCTAAATGCCAAATGATTGACTCTTAATGTCCAGTCTATCTAACAGAACAATAATTTCCAGTCAGAAAAATCCAATCCCTCGAGACTGGCCAACCATATGGTGTCTTCAGAAGTTCGGAGTGTCCATAGATTCTCAATCCAACTGTACTGCTGGATCAGATGACAAATCGTCTTATGTCTCTGGGCATCGTTAGCAATCAATGTCATATCTTTTGTTGTTATTTAGGAAACATCACTTTTCACACATTCCTCAAATTTCACCTCATGCTAGAGTCATGTACAAAAAGACATTTATGTCCATCTCTTAGATGTCATCCCTGTACAGACCCATATGAAATCTATCTACTTCTAACATGCAAACTTTACAAACTGACTTGACAGCTCGAAGAGAACTGATAAGTCAATTATGTGAATTTAATAAAATGCTGCACAGTGAGTAGAGTGACATGCAATAATAGATCACATGAGATGGCAGATGTTGTGATGTACAGACGGCTCTGCTTCCTGGACAGAACCCGATACAGTCGTCCCAGCCCTTCAAAGACTCTCCTGATGCTTTAATGACTATCAGTCACAGTGTTAAAGTCTAGACAGTTTAATATTGGTAATCACAATAATGTGAACATACCCTAATGTCAGATAGACGTGACGGCTCTCCAAGTAGCTTGCAATCAAGATCAAAGAATCAATATGACAAACCTAGTTTTGGTCTGGTCTGTTGCCTTTGTAATGAGGATATCTTGATCATATTGCTGCAGGCCACGACCAGACCAGTCGCCCTTTTTACAGCACCAGGCTCATCTTTGTCCTACAGAGTTTAGTGACTGTATTCCAGATGTAAGGAACTGCATTATAAAATGTGTGGTTAAGGCTTCATGCAAAAAAAAGTCCTAAAAATGTCAGTAGTTTATCAGTGATTTTTTCAGCTTTTATTAGCGTGATATTACCAGCGTTTTTGCACATTTTTTTGCGTTTTTAAAGGACCAGCGTTTTTTTTTTCCCTTAATTGATCTAAAACGTCCAAAACTTTGGAGATCGGCGTTTAGCCACGTTTTTGAGCGTTTGAGCGTTTTTACAGCTGAAAAACGTCTCTCAGGACCCAGGTCTTGGGTTTTTTTTTACAGCTCAAAAACATCCCTGCCAAAAACATTTGATAACAGCCTATGTGTGCAGGAACACATAGGATAAACATGATGGAGGGTTTATTGACTGTAGAAAAAAGCATCTGCAGCTAAAAACAGCTGCTGTAAAAACATCAAAAAATGTCCTATATGCATAAGGCCTAAAAGTTTGTTATTATTTCTTAAAGTGGAGTTCCACCCCCTCTCAGCAAAAAAATAAAAGTCTACATAAATGCTACATACTGTAGCTGCTGTCTTTTAATATTAGGACACTTACCTGTTCTGGAATCCAGCGCCGGCACCCCAGCCAATGTTTCCATCAACTCTCGGGTGCTGCCACCGCCAATTGTCTGTAAGGGAAACACAGCTGGTTCCTTTCTGCACATGTGCGAAGTGCGCTGGGCTTTCTGAATGGCCCGGCGGTGGAGGAAGGAGGAGGGGACCGAACTTCCGAGTGATCTCGCTGTGATGAGGTCTCTTGGAAGTGGGGACAGGTACCTGTCAAAAACAAATCGGAGGGGGGGAGGAATCAGATAAGCAGAGCTTCCACTTTTGGGTGGAACTCCAATTTAAAGTAGAAGTCCCCCCTAATACTAAAATCTCTAAATCTACTAGCATCCACAAGCTTAGACTAACCTATCTAGCCCTGTAAAGAAAAAATCGCTATACATACCTTTTCCCACGCTGAGCTGTCAGTGGTGGCTTCTCTGTGGAGGTGGGTGCAGAGGAGGCAGCCAACAACAGAAGCCCCATAGTAAGTCTATGGGTGATGTCACTTCCCAGGCATTTCCCAGTCTTTGTCGCTGTCTCTTCTGCAGAGCTTCCACTGCCGAAGATTGGACCATACGTATAGTGATTTCTTCTTTACAGGGCTAGATAGGTTAGTTTTAGATTGTTGATGCCAGTAGATTTATATATATATATTTTAGTATTAGGGTGAACTTCTACCTTAAGTATAACTAAAGTCTGAACTTTTTTTTAAATGTTGAATAGAGTAAAGCATGTTAAAGCCCAGCTCTGGGTTAGCCAGACCAATATTCTAGCTCTGTTTGTGTTGCCCTCCTTCACTGGAGCACCACCGAACCTTTAATTAAGGATTGGCTTTAAAACCTCTGTCAGGTACCTCATTGGGGGTATTTCTCTTAACTTCCTGTCCCAAAGACACAGCAAGAAGTTAGAGGAAAGATCACCAAAGTAAGTGTAAATCCCTTCTTAGAGAGTTGTCACCAGAATTGTTGTCCCTGTTGGAAGATTTTCCCCCACCTCTTGACCTAGTGACAACTGTAACATTTTGGATTTTCCATCACTTTCTGGTCAGTGGATTAGGGTCACTAGAAAAAAAATAGAGGGCGAACCTCTTAAACAGGCAGACAGGAGACAGCAATAAAAACCAGATGTTTGAACAGGTCCCTACCCTATCCAAAATGAAGAAAAAAATGTTTTTGCTTCAGATATACTTTAATATCACTTGTCTGCTCCCATCTCTGTAAAAACAAACATAATCCTGGGCTGAACCAAGCTCAGATGTTTGTGTATCTACTAAATGGGATCCCCGGTGCAGTAGATTACTAAATTCACATCTTATTTCTTGATATTATTCTATATAACAAACCTTGTACTTGTATATTTGCAGAACAAACAGATGGCCTAATTATTAATATATATTGATTGACTATCTGAGGTAGCAAAGTGTTAAGGAAAATATAAAAGCAACAAATTAATGCAGCTCTGTACTCATTAATAAATTGTTATATTTATATTTAAATGCAACTAATATAATTACTATCGCTAAAATTGGAGGACACATCGCCGGAATCCCCGGCCCTGATGATGATGCTTCCTGGGAGGAGCAAAATGCATAAGCCAGGCGGAACTTCCGGTAACGCCATGTTCGACTTTTGGAACGCAAACCGCAGATACTGTGTTGTACGTGCTTTTACTCAAGAATTGCTCTTGCAAGTGTACAATTTGTTTTTAAAACATACTTTTATTAAAAATGGAATTACACTATTGCTTTCTCCTGGTTCTCTTTACATTAAATCACATATGATTCATCCTGGTGGAACATGGGACAGAGGTGCCAACTATACATCTTAGGAATTTGGGGACTATCAGTTCCCTCACAGGCGACATATCCAAATCTTCTATGAATAAATTATTCCCAAGCACTGTGGTGCTAAAACATACATGAACATAAAAAAAGAAAAAAGTCTACCACACGACAAATGGGGAAATGTGAACATGCCTGTAAACATAAATGAATGCTGACACAATAGTAAAAGGTGTATATATGAGTCCAAAAAGAACATATCAATGTAGGCTGCTGCTTGCAGCAATGTGATCAGTCTTTTTGGCGCTGATGCTATAATTATAGGTAGAGTTGAGCGAACCCGAACTGTAAAGTTCGGGTCCACCGAACTTTTGGGTGTCCGGGACCCAGACCCGAACCCGGACTTTTCAAAAAAAGTCCGGGTTCGGGTCCAGGGTTCTGGTGATTTAATAAAAGTTTTGAAAATTGCTGTAACAAAGTCCTGGAAAGTCCTAGAGGTCTGCAAAAGGAAGGAGAATGGGGGTAAGGGTCGGACAAGTGCCCTACTAAGAAATGGGGATAGGGAAATAACTTAAAATAATAAAAAAAAAAAAAAATTAAATAAAAAAATCAAAAATGGAGGTTGATGTGGACCATCTTCAAACTGTGTGAGAAAAGTATAAATTAGCGGGAGAAGCCATAGCAGTGTTCTAAAATCATCTTCAAACTGTGTGTGAAAAGTATAAATTAGCCGGGAGAAGCCATATCACTGTTCTACAATCATCATCTTCAAACTGTGTGTGAAAAGTATAAATTAGCCGGGAGAAGCCATATCACTTTTCTTAGAACAGTGATATGGCTTCTCCCAGCTAATTTATAGTTTTCACACACAGTTTGAAGATGATTGTAGAACAGTGATATGGCTTCTTCCGGCTAATTCATACTTTTCACACACAGTTTGAAGATGATTGTAGATTCTACAATCATCTTCAAACTGTGTGTGAAAAGTATAAATTAGCTGGGAGAAGCCATATCACTGTTCTTAGAAAAGTGATATGGCTTCTCCCGGTTAATTTATACTTTTCACACACAGTTTGAAGATTATTGTAGAACAGTGATATGGCTTCTCCCGGCTAATTTATAGTTTTCACACACAGTTTGAAGATGATTGTAGATTCTATGATGTGATGTGTAAAAAAAGCTAAAAAGTATAAATTAGCTGGGAGAAGCCATATCACTGTTCTTAGAACAGTGATATGGCTTCTCCCGGCTAATTTATAGTTTTCACACACAGTTTGAAGATGATTGTAGAACAGTGATATGGCTTCTCCCGGCTAATTTATACTTTTCACACACAGTTTGAAGATGATTTTAGAACACTTTTATGTGATTTTTTTTTTTTGGATTATTTTAAGTTATTTCCCTATCCCCATTTATTTGTAGGGCACTTGTATGACCCTTACCTCCATTTTCCTTCCTTTTGCAGACCACTAGGACTTTCCAGGACTTTGTTACAGCCATTTTTGTGCCTAAAAGTTCGGGTCCCCATTTATTTCAATGGGGTTCAGGGTCCAGGTCAAAGTTCGGGTCCTGTACGGACCCGAACTCGGACTTTGTCCCGAAGTTCGGCCGAACCAGCAGAACCCGAACTTCCAGAGGTTCGATTAACTCTAATTATAGGTGATTAGTGACTTTATCTTGATGTGACACACTCCACGAGCAGTGAGCTAGTATATCCACGTCACTTCCAGTTTAGCCTGTAGCTCCAATCCCGGCACGTAGTGTCATGATCATGTGACTTCATCAGCTCCCATACAAAAGCAGGAAGAGTAAAGGGCAGGTCTGCATACAATTGTGGAGGGGTAGGCAACTCCAGAGAGGTGGAGATCTACCTGAAAAACACAGGAGAGATCAAAGATCACCAAGGTGCATTACACTTTTTAAAAAGAACAAAAAATTAACCAAGCAATACACAGTTCAGTGGTAAAGCGTATGTAACGGAGTGTAGGGGTCAATAATGCAAAGTGCAGAGATCAGTAGTATGTAATGGACAGTGCAGAGGTCAGTGGTAAGTGATGCATTGTTCAGAGGTTATGTTAGGAAAAGATTGGCCTGGTGAAGTCAGGCCATGTTCTGGACTTTTTTGCCGAGTTTTGCCATTCACCCAATGGCTCTATTTAAGCTTCCTGCACCTGTCAGCAGGTGCTGTCCGTTCTACAGCGTCTGAGTACCTGTGAGCTTCAGCTCTCCTACCTGAAAACCTGCTTCCTGTGTGGTTCCTGTGTACTGACCCGGCTTCTCCCGACCTGCTCCCTATCCGCCTGCACCGACCCCGGCTATCCACGACCATCCGCCTGTCTGACCCCTCTGTACCTTTGCCGCCAGCCCGTGAACGAACCCAGCTTGGACTTTGACTACTCTTCTGCCTGCCCCTTTTGTGCCTCTCTGACCCGCCAGTTGCCGACCCAGCCTGCACGACCATTCTTCTGTCTGCACGACCATCTGGAGCCTCACATCACCACCAGTGACCATCCAGCCCTCGTGCCATCCCGCACTCTGGGACTTCCTGTCTACACTACCAGGGGTCCCCGAATCGGGTGTGTAAGAGTGGTTGTTCCCTGCTAAGACAGACTCCACCGCCAGGACCGTGACAGGTTATCAGTAAATTTCAGAAATAAGTAAAGCATAGTGCAGGGATCATTAGTCATTAATGCAGAGTGTGGGGGTCAAAAGAAAGTAACACAGAATTAAAGGGTCAGGTGTAAGAGATGCACAGAGCGCAGGGGTCAAAAGTAGTTAACACAGAATGCAGGGGCCAGTAATATGCACTGCACAATCCAGGGGTCAGAAGTAAGTAAGTCAGAGGTCAGGGGTAAGTTGTGAAGGGCTCAGGAGTAAGTAACATACAGTGCAGGGATCAGGAGTATATTTTTTTAAAGTATAATTCTTATTCATTTTTGAACATTAGAAAACAGTGAGTAATTTATGTAGAGTGCATGGGTAACACAGAGTACAGAGCCCAATAGTATGTAACTCAGAGTGCAGAGGTCAGTAGTATGTAATTCAGAGTGCAGAGAACATCATACATATTTTGGCACTCTTACCTTTAGGTGTGCTCACCTTCACTAATGTAAAGTCCAAGTTCATCACCTCCACTTCATTGTCTCCACCACCTTCCTCTGGGTCCAATGCCTTATTGTTTCACACATTCAGTGACCCATGCCTATGCAACTCCCATTCATGTAGCTGTCTTGATTCTCTGAATCTTACAGATGGAATGAACTGCCACTCCACACTGTGTTACACCTTCGTCAGCGTGCAGATGACAAAAATTGCTATAAGACAGTTTATGTAGTATTTTGGTAGAAGAGACTAAAGTCTCTTCTACCAAAATACTCAACCTGCTGGCAGATATGTGGTTGGCAGGTTACACCTGCATTTTTTTTTCAAATATTTTTATGGAAAATTTCCAATTTACACCTCCATTAAATCTGTCAAGTGACATTAAAATACCAAGAGGAATACATTCAACAAGCCTGGCAGAAGCAGATTTTTAATGTTTTTCATTCAATAATTTTGTGCTGTTTTTAAAGAAGTCATATATAAAGGCACTCCAAGCATTTGAGGTGAATAATACTATCAAAACAATTGTTCCAAAATGTTATCCAGTATAAGACAACAGGTGATAAAAACATTTTCTGCAAAACTATACTTAAAGTGATACTAAACATACAATATTTAATTTACATTTTCCCTTCTCTTTCAGTATGTGGGTGATGGCACTGTAATTACAGTATTTTTATAAAAAAGAAACATCTAAGTACCTTCTTTCCTAATTGATATACAGCTGTCAAATGACCCAGCTCTTTCCCAACCTGTCTGTAGGGTGCTCTACTGCTGGTCATACATTCAAAATAAGAAAAAAACAGCATTTGGAATACAGAGTAAAAATACATAATCCTCTGTTTTAAATGGTCATACAAATATATGTTTGAAATCAGATCTTTATTATTTTTGGACAATAACATGGTGTGGGCGGATTTCTGCCAGTTGCAGGCTGTGTCAACCCCCTCCAGCCTGTGTCTTAGAATAACAGGGGGTGAAGCCTCCATCAATCAAAATGTGATATCCCACCCCCATTGTGTTTAGTTGGTCAGTGGGCATAGAGGAGGAGGGTTTGAGTGCACTGAGTGGGTTATCATTCACTGGTGTGTATACGCCCATATGTATGACTCTGTAGTCACATGGACTGCTCAGATGAGAAAATGCTCAGCGTAGAAAATACACTGAAAATTGAGCATTGAGCTGCCAACACTGCTCTTCAAAATCCCTTAACTGCAGCGGGAACATAGACAGAATGGGGAGATAGAATACAGCAGGATCAACCAGGTTTTTTGCAGAATACAGAAAGCAAATCCCATAGTGATTGGGTGAGTATGAACAGCATGTAATACTAGGTGTGTCTAAAACATTTGGTTAATGGTCCGATATCTCAACGGCAACATAGGCCAGGTGTGCGTGCATGCACATGGCTATCCAGAGACACTGGGGTAAATGGCGATGGAGAGACATAAAATGCTGGCGCAAGTGTACAAGACGGAAACCGTGAACAGAAAATGTGTTTTTGCCTGGTTCAAGTGCTTTTGCGGTGGTAAGGAAATGACGTTCGGGTCGACCGTCGACAAGCAGAACCCCAAACATGATTGAGCAAATGCGACAAATGCTGGCACAAGATCAGCAACTGACTCTACCATTGATGGTGGAAGAATTGGGCAACAGCAAGGACACGGTGCGCACCATCGTCCGCAAAGATTTGGGTAATCGGAAAATCTGTTCCCAGTTTTGTGCTGCACAAGCTGACAGACGAACACAAAGAAAAACAGATGGAAACCTCTGGGGGTTTCATTACCAATGTGTGACCGAGATCCATCCTTTCTGCGAACCATCGTCACAGGGGATGAGACTTGGTGTTACCAGTTCGATCCGGAATTCAAGCGGCAATCGATGGAATGGCACTCACTGTCTTCTTCCCTGTGACCCAAAAAAAAGTCGCCTGCAAAAGTCCAAGGTCAAGACAATGTTTTGCCGACATGGTGGAATCCAAGAATGCGTGACAGCGGTTCTGTGATAGATTCCTAAAGAGGCCTTTGCTGACAGTTTCCAGAAGCTTTATGAATGTTGCCAAAAGGGTATTTTGAAGGATGGCAATTATTTCGAAGGCCACTTAAAGCGGAGTTCCACCCTAAAGTGGAACTTCCGCTGGTTGGATTCCTCCCCCTCTCAGGGTTGGATTCCTCCCCCTCTCAGGTGTCACATTTGGCACCTTTCGGGGGGGAGGGGGAAGAGGACACCTGTCTTTAGACAGCAGCCCGGCTCCCTCCTCCCTGCTCGTTCTGCTTCTGGCCGCCTGGCCAGTAGCAGAGTGCGGCAGAGCTCGCGCAAGCGCAGTAAGGTGCCCGGCGTGAAGCTGTACTGCTTACATGTCCGGGTTCCCTTACCCGCGATGGAGGCGGCTGCACCCGTCCCCCGATCCGAAGATCGGCGGCAGGTGCCGACATCGCTGGACTCCAGGACAGGTAAGTGTCCTAATATTAACAGTCAGCAGCTACTGTATGTGTAGCTGCTGACTTTTAATTTTTTTTTTAGCCCTTGGACCACCGCTTTAAGGTAATTTGTATGTATCTTCTGATTTGTTTGTTTTCTGATACCATTCACCGAACCTTTTAGATACACCTCGTACAACATTTATTGATATTGGTTTAATTACACTTTAATGGTTTACACTAGGTGATTATTAAACTTCTCATGACCACTTTCTCTTTGTCCTTTTACTTCCATGCTTTACCAAAATAGGATCCGTAGTGTGGAGTAACAAGGTTCAGGCCACCAATACTAGAAAAAAGGAAACAGAATTAAATAAAAAAAATGAGGAAAAGGATGAAAAAGAAAAATATTAGGAAATGTGGGGGAAGGATTAGACAAAATGAGGGGGAAATGGGATTTTCAGTGAGTGCCCTATCTTCTATTTCAATAGTTTTTATTCGTTTTCAATCATTATGAAGTACAGTATGTGCTAACGTTATGTGCATATCTTCCCTGAGAAAAATGTAAGTGGAAACGCTCAACCACCAGGGAGGCCGGCTTATTGATAATGTAGGATCCCATAGAAAAGTGAATGCTAGCTTTTTTCTTGCTCAAATCCGCCATGATGGACACAGGCCGTGTGCAGCCGATCAAGCTTGCTTGGTTAACAAAAGTTTTTGGGAGAACTGGATCTCAGGGACAGTGTACGCAGGTCCTTGTTGAGTTCATGGATGATGCCAACTGCTCCATCATAAGAAATGTAAAGGGCCCTGTTCGTGAGGGAGATGCATTGGCCCTGTTGGAATCTGAACATGAAGCTAGACGATTACGCTAGCAATGCCTTATAAGCTTGCATCGATGGACCTTGCAGCAGCATTGATCTTGGTTAAAAATAAAGTTTAAGAAATGTTAAAAAAAAAAAAGTGATGGCTAAATTCAAATGGCTGAGACAGCATGGATCGGTGCTCATAAAGATCCAATGTATCTCACTGGGTATCCTTTCCAAGTATCTCAACACTGAGATATTGTGCATGACTAGGCCAGGTTAGCCCGTGCTTTATCAAAGGAGAAAGACCATCAGAAAAGAAAAAGAAGAGAAAAAGGGGAGAAGGAGATAGAGAAGAAATAAAAGAAAGAAAAGAAAAAGAGGAAAGAATTTGACCGTCCACCGCGCCTTTCAGAAAGCATCCCCTTCAAGCATCAGGGACCTGTAAATAAGACAGCCAGGGTCCCCATACCTTGTCAAAAATTCTTTGTTTATCCCTTATAACACTCACATTTTTTTTGTGTAACATAATCCAGGTTAGTTTGAATCTTAATAGGGCTAGATCTACTGGACTCTTCTAGGCTGTAGCAATAGCTATCTTGCTTGCCAAGGATTTGTCGTGGAATATCATCCTCTGGTCTTTTTAAAGTGGTTGTAAAGTCAGAAGTTTTTTTATCTTAATGCATTCTATGCATTAAGATAAAAAACCTTCTGTGTGCAGCAGCCGCCCCAGCACCCCCTATTACTTACCTGAGCCCCATCTCTCTCCAGCAATGTCCTTGAGTGCCTCAGCCATCCAGGACTCTCCTCCTGATTGGCTGAGGCACAGCAGCGGTGCCATTGGCTCCATCTGCTATCAATCAAAGTCAGTTAGCCAATCAGTAGAGTGAGAGGGTGGGGACTAATGGGGGCTCTGTGTCCGAATGGACACAAGGAGCTGTGACTCGGCTCGGGTGCCCCTATAGCAATCTGCTAGCTGTGGGGGCACTCGACAGGAGGGAGGGGCCAGGAGAGCCGAAGAGGGACCCGAGTAGAGGAGGATCTGGGCTGCCCTGTGCAAAACCACTACACGGGGCAGGTAAGTATAATATGTTTGTTATTTTCAGAGAAAAAAAACAAGACTTTACAATCACTTTAATAGAGCGATTTGGGCTTCTTTGGGAATATTGATCATCGTGACAGATTATATTAAAGAATGGACACCCAGGAGCCCTATCTTAATCAACACATGTTATATTATTAGGGAGACAATTATTTTGCTCGTTTGCACAGCATTATATTGTTTCTTGTTGAAAGGCAGTGAGACAAAGATAATGTAAAAATGTACAAGTTGCATGAAATCTGATCCTAGAACAACCCAAAAGCTGCATCATGTGTGCTCACCTTTCTATATTTCAATATTTTTTATTGACACAAATAAGTAACATCATCTAAAGTATATGAGCAATAGTGCAAATCATATAACATTTTGTTTTTGAACAATAATGTGAATCAGTGGTAGACCATACATAAACACAGGAATAGTTCCATCCATACATAGCCCCATACCTATGATCTCCCAGTGATGAACCGGTATAACATTGAGCCTGTTCAATAGGGATTTCAATTAAAATATTCAGTAGCATAAGAAGATCGTCAATGCTAATAAAATCAAAGGAATATTCCTGGGAAGAGTTTTAACATAGAGCTATATGTTCTACCAGAGTTTCTAATGATTATCAAAGAAATCTAACAAATATACAGAGTAAATAAATTCAAGCCAGAAAAAAACAAAAAATAGAGGGGGAAAAGAAAGAAAGTGGAAAGAAAGTATAGGAAGAGTAGACAGAAAGAAAAAGAAAAAGAAAAGAAGAGGGTCAGCTAGGCCTCCACTAACTCACGGATAGATATTGTGTCCATGGGTCCCATGTCAGATTTTTTGGCAGAATTGTGAAGAATACAAGTAAGCTTATCGTTGACCATGATTCAGTTAAACTTTTTCTTTACATACTCAAGAGGGATTGTCGACTACTTCCAATATTTAGCGTTAGTTATTTTAGCCGCCAAAAATATATATGTAATGAGTTTAGTCGTTTTCTTGGGGACTTCGTCTGAGAGTTTTTGAAAAAGAGCTGGTACTGGGGATCTACGGATATTAACCCCTGTCACTGAATATATTAAATTAAATATGCAAATCCAAAATCTAGTGACTACCGGGCATTAGCACCAAATATGGTACATTGTGCCCATCTGGCCACATTGTCTAAAGCAAGTTTGGGATGTGGATGGGTGCATCTTTGCGTCTCTAGTCGGGACCAAGTACCAACTTAAGTGTCTTATAGTTCGCCTCAATTAGCGTTGTGTTAATAGATATTTTAGATGAAGCATAGGCAATGTCTTTCCGGTCAGACAGTTCAAAAGTGGTGTTCAGGTCCCATTCCCATTGCATCATATATGGGAGTTTAGTAGTCGGATCTATAAGAGAGGAGTACACCGTGGACACCCGTCCCCGTGGAAGGCTTTTTGCCTGGCAGGACAGTTCAAAATTTGTCAGAGTGGAAGGTCCCTCTAGCTGATTGTATAAAAGAAATAAGCTGATTGTACCGAAATAGTTCACTAGAGGGTATCTGCAACGTGTCTTTGAAATACTGCAACGAGTATAGTTGATGCCCATTAAGGTAGTCTCCTATCTTAAAAAGTCCCTTATTGAGCCACCACAGGAATGGCATCGGAGTCATTCTGGGAGAAAACTCGGTGTTGCAGAACAAGGGAGCCAGTGGGGTGTGTGGAGAGGATAGCGGCTTACGATGTCATACTCCAACTCAGACTGCTAATGAATGAGACAGGGTAGGACGTAAAATGGGGGGGTGAAGATGGCTAGGAAGCCACATTAAAGAACCAATGGCGAAAGGGTGGCATGAGAGAGCTTCAACAGAAACCCAAAGGTGTGTAGAGCCTGTGGTGGTTGTATAAGAAAGCTGAGTTATCTGAGCAGCATGATAATAGGCCCATAGATTGGGGAGGCCAAGCCCACCACTTGGTCTGGAAACATACAATGTCAATCTATTGATTCTGGGTTTTTTATTCCCCAAAAATAAATTGGAGAATGTCTGATTGTAAACTTTGCAGTTCTCCTCTTGGGATAGCATGCTCACCTTTCTAAAAACCACATCTCCTTTTCCTTTATGATTGTATTACAGCCCCAGATAGGACATTAGCACAATCGCTTAGAGTAGTACAGTACATAGTCAAAATCTGGCACCAGTGTGTAAAACACTCGTAGCTGCCCATAATGTGAACCCTTGGGGTGATTTAATATATTGACAACACACCCTTTTTAAATAATCACATAAATTCCTAATAACACAACATGCAAGAACATACAGCAAAATGCGCTGTGTATAGTTTACCCTTTTCAGCTCCATGTATTTATGAGGTTATATAGTTATTAATACACATTATGAAAGTAAACTATAAAATGATGTGGAATGTTTTATTCTACGGCTCCTTTGATATGCGGCAGGAAATATTAATGTTTCCCTGAACAGGGGCATTCTTCTAAATTTCTAAGCTGACCTATTTTTCAAATGGAACCATTAAGTTTTATTAATGGGACTAATGCTTTGCATTGAGGCTGAATTAAAATGGGAAAGGAGATGCTTAAGGGTAACCGGGTGATGAAAGGCAACATTAATATACAAAACCTGAAGCTGCTGTTTCCTATTTATAATGCCATATGCTCATGTAAGTCATATTTAAGCTATAAACAGTGGCGCCTAGGGAGCATGGGCTACAGTTACCTTAAAAAAGCAAAGGACTCCAGATGGTTTAGCCTTACTGAACTTTTTATGGGTAAGGGAAATGAAAGTGTGTTTTTGGTGAGTACAGTTTTTCAGTTATTGTAACACTGACACTGACTGTTCATCATTAGGGATGAGCGAAATTGGATCTGTTTTCATTTCCCAAAAATTTGGTGAAAATCTGGACTACAATGTAACAAGTACTATGGATCCCTGCTAAAGTATGAAAGGCACACACCCCAAATATTGTAAGAGCTCAAGAAAACTGTACAGTGTGTTGTCTATCTATTCAGTGCTTTGAAAAAGTATTCATACGCCTTGTAATTTTCCACATATTATCATGTTACAACCAAAAACTTAAATGCATTGTATTGGAATTTTATGTGATAGACCAACACAAAGTGGCACATAATTGTGAAGTGGAAGGAAAATGATAAATGGTTTTCAACATTTTGTACAAATAAAAATGTGAAAAGTGTGACGTGCATTTGTATTCATTCCCCTTTACTCCGATACCCCTAAAAAAAAAACTAGTGGAATCAATTGCCTTCGGAAGTCACCTACTTAGTAAATAGAGTCCACCTGTGTGTAATGCAATCTCAATATAAATACAGCTGTGAAGCCCTCAGAGGTTTGTTAGAGAACCTTAGTGAGGAAACAGCATCATGAAGGTCAAGGAACACACCAGACAGGTCAGGGATAAAGTTGTGGAGACCTTTAAAGCAAGGTTTCACATATTTATTTGTAAAAAAAATTGGAAAACCATTTATCATTTTCCTCCCAATTCACAATTCTGTGCCACTTTGTGTTGGTCTATCACATAAAATCCCAATAAAATACATTTACATTTTTGGTTGTAACATGACAAAATGTGGACAATTTCAAGGGTTATGAATAAAGACTGCCCCAGAAAAGTATTAGAAAAAAAAATTCCTAATATAAATAATTGTAAATAATTATTTGTGTGATTGTATACAAGTGATTGTAAAGGTATTTATTTTCAACCGTTTTACCTCCAGAAGGTTTACTCCCCTTCTTGACCAGGCCATTGTTTGTGATACGGCACTGCGTTACTTTAACTGACAATTACGCGTCCGTGCGATACTGTACCTAAACAAAATTTATGTCCCTTTTCCCCCACAAATAGAGCTTTCTTTTGGTGGTATTTGATCACCTCTGCGTTTTTTTATTTTTTGCGCTGACAATTTTGGAAAGGAAAACCAAAATATTTTTTATTTTCTGCTATAAAACTGTCAGGGCTGGGCGCTCAGCCCTCCCTTCTCAGCTCTCAGGTTGCTTAGATAATTTCCAGCACTCATCGTTCCACTGTGGCTCACCTGGTGATCATTTCCTGCTTGTCACTCCAGCCTACAGCCTGGCTATTTAGGCCTCATACACACAGACGTTTTTTGATGCCGGCGTTTTCTGGCGTTTTTTGCAGCTCTCCATGTTAGTCAATGGCCCATAAAAACGTTGGCGTTTTTGAGCTGTAGGTGGCGTCGGCGTTAGTGAGCAGAAAGTAGAACCCATGGCCATCGCGTTCTGAGGCTGTAACGTTTTGACGTTTTT
This sequence comes from Glandirana rugosa, assembly GCA_018402905.1. Lineage (NCBI taxonomy): Eukaryota > Metazoa > Chordata > Amphibia > Anura > Ranidae > Glandirana > Glandirana rugosa. The sequence continues at coordinate 217,840 of BLSH010134353.1, forward strand.
TGACGCCGACGCCACAATATGCCAACAAACGCCAACAAACACCACCTAATATTGTACCAGCATTTTCCGGCGTTTTTTGACGCCAACGTTTTTAGGTTGAAAAATAGCAGAGGGATGATTTTTTTAAAAAAAACGCCTATTGACGCCGACGCTCACTAACGCTCAAAAACGCCAATGCATAACGCCGAAAAACATTGACTTTTTTTCCTTGACGTCGGACCCAACGTTTTGTTTATTTTTTTAGATACGCCCGTGTGTATGAGGCCTAAAACTGCCTGGGTCATTTTTTCTGTGCCTTCACCTTGGTCAAACATATCAAGAGATTCTCTGCTGTGTTCCTGTTAAAGACTTGCCTGGCTGACGTCCCTTCTGGTTCCTGATCCTGTCTGTTGCCTCAGACTAAGCTGATCTCTGGCTTCCTGATTTACTGGCTTGTTCTGACTACCCGCTTGGCTACCGTACCCTGGCTATGTTTTGACTACGTTTTCTATTTGTACCATTTTTTACCATTATATTCAAAGGTGTGATTAAAACATATCCAATAGAAAAATGTAAAAAAATCAAATTTCTTCATCAATTTAGGCCAATATGTATTCTGCTACATATTTTTGGTAAAAAATCCCAATAAGCAAATATTGATTGGTTTGCTCACAAGTTATAGCGTCTACAAACTATGGGATATTTTTATTTTATTTGTTTTTATTTATTTTTTTTACTAGTAATTATTTAGGAAGGACGGGGGGATCTGAAAACAGAAAGTTTTTTACTTAATGCAAAGAATGCTTTAAAGTAAAAAAACCTTCTGCCTTTACAACTACTTTAAGAATAACTGACTTGGACAGTCAGTCAGCCAAACAGGAGAGAGAGGGGGTGGGGTCGGGGCTCCGTGTCTGAATGGACACAGGCAGCTGTGACTCAGCTCGGTGATCCCATAGAAAGCTGATGGCTGTGGTGACACTTGATAAGAGGGAGGGACCAGGAGCAGCAAAGAAGGACCCGAGAAGAGGAGGATCCGGGCTGCTCTGTGTAAAACCAACTGCACAGAGGAGGTAAGTATGACATGTTTGTTATTAAAAAAAAAAAAAAAAAAAAAAAACGAGACTTTACAATCACTTTAACCTTTATATCATCTGTCCACACCTATCATACTCCTATATAAGCGTGTCATACAAACATTTCAAAACAAATAGTGTAGAGCTAATCTTAACACAGCTAATGTCCCCTTACATTAATCAATGTGGAAACTAAATTCAAATAAAGTCTCTAGTAGAAATCAATCATTTGTGATTTTAATTGTTATCCACCTGTGAAGACTTCAAAAGATCTCTCTTGCCACTAATCATGCTCCCACCATCACCAGTTGAGCTTTTACCTAGAATGCTTGACCTTACAAATTATGTAGGGTCAAAATAGGCTTGTGTCCTCTTTAACTGGACATAAAATGTACTGCGGAACTCCTCTGGTGGTCCTCTATTGGTAGTATGCCTCTTTCTGTAACCAGCCACAAACTGGGATCTTCCTTAATTTTTCAGACACTTCCCCTTTTAAGATGGTTTCTCCAACTTTCTCCTCTCCTCCTCCACTCAGCCATATCAAGATGAAAACACACTAAATAATGCTTTATCCTTAAAATATTTTATTCACTCACTCCCACATTAAAACAGCACTCACATTGTTTAGGTGCCCATATGCACCAGGATATAACCATTTGTGTATTGTTAACTGCTCCTGCATGTGTATTAGCAGTTCCAATACAGTTAACGCGATTGGCTCCATCTGCTGTCAATCAAAATTAGTCAGCCAATCAGGAGAGAGAGGGGGTGGGGCCAGGTCACAGCTCCTTGTCTGGATGGACGCAGGGAGCTGTGACTCGGCTCGGGTGCCCCCATAGCAAGCTGGTAAGTATAACAAGTTTGTTATTATTTATTTATTTTTTTAATACGAGACTTTACAATCACTTTAAGCATGAGTTGTCTGTGTGAAATGCGTTAGAATTTGATCCTGTTGGTCTTTCTGGCATATTGACCAATAAAGGGTTTTATTTGCTTCAGCTTTGTGGTGGTGTGCGGCCGTTCCTTCCTCTTTACCTTTGGGTATTCTGACAGCTGTGTGCTCATGGTTGTTGAAATACAATAGCTTGTCAGGGTAATTTGTCCATCCACATCACTTGTGTGGAGGAAGGAATCTGTTTTCCGCAGGCTGAACAAAACCTATAAGTAGATAGCTTAAAGTAGTATTAAACCTACAGCATTTTTTAGCTTAACATATCATGCACAATAAACAAAACATTCCCCAGTAAACTATTTAAGTTATTACATTACAACATAATAATATTATAATATATACAGTATCTCACAAAAGTGAGTACACCCCTCACATTTTTGTAAATATTTTTTCTATCTTTTCATGTGACAACACTGAAGAAATGACACTTTGCTACAATGTAAAGCAGTGAGTGTACAGCTTGTATAACAGTGTAAATTTGCTGTCCCCTCAAAATAACTCAACACACAGCCATTAATGTCTAAACCGCTGGCAACAAAAGTGAGTACATCCCTAAGTGAAAATGTCCAAATTGGGCCCAATTAGCCATTTTCCCTGCCCAGTGTCATTTGACTCGTTAGTGCTCCAAGGTCTCAGGTGTGAATGGGGAGCAATTGTGTTAAATTTGGTAACAAACATATATATTGGGGATGATCCCCATATACCAATAGTTGGACTTTGCGGGCACACAAGAGACTAATCAATAGTGTATAATAAAAAAAGCAAATTTTTGCAGCTACAATTGTAAGTGTTTTTATACCTTTTTAAATAAAGTGTCTAAATGGTATTACACTATGGAGTTTTTTCCTTCTCTTTTCATCCATTGAGCGGTTCAACATACAATCTAAGGATAGTCCTAAGACCATTCGAATAGGTCACAGAGGTATTCTGACGATTGGGGAGCATCCACTACGGTTACCTGGATCACCTTCAGAACTGCACTGGGTTCACAGATTCCTTGCTGGTTTCTTACCAGTATCTGGTAAGCAGGCTATTTCATAGATTCCTTATCCAAATTTTGGATTATATTTTATCACTTATCCTTGTTGGACTTTTTTTACTGATATACAGTGGGACTTGTGTGTCCCTGTTGTTTCACTCCTGATGGACTATTCATTTGGACTTTCATATGCCATGAATAGAAATATTTAATTTGGGTTGACACAATTTCTATTATTATGTCACTTATTATATGTTTTCTTTACTAGCGCTGCATTTTTCGTTTTTTCCATTATTTTGCACAAATTGATCAGTTTGTTTTGCGTGCTGCTGGTTGCATTTTGTTCACATTAGGGGGCGCGGGTTTTTCACTTTCCTTTATAATAAAAATATACATTTATTATATCATATTAAAAGAATTTTTACAAAAATATACAAAAAGATAAAATAAATGAGTCGTATGGGTACCCATAGAGGGAAACCCAAAATAAAGATCCACAAGGCTGTACAGACTACATTATGCCAGGGTATGATACATAATACCAATATGATACATGATACTAATAATTGCATAAAGAGTCGATAGTGTTTCGCTGAAAAGCTTCTTCTGGACATTTTCCTTGTAGATTGTGGGTGTTGGACACAGGGTATGTAAGCTGGCTGGGCTGGACAACAAACTATCTTTATTATAGGCCAATAGAGTAGTGTAGTGCATATTGTCCGGCCTACTGGCAACTGTATACCAAACAACTTGCTCGGTCCGGAGAAATAGGATATCAGTTGTATATGATACTCAGACCAAATAGCCCGGAGGTTCTGGGCTTTCTATTGGTTAGATATACCATATAAAGACTGGGAAGCCAGTGTGATACACTATCCTCTATCTCAATATTAGCCAGCTAAGGATGGCGGGTGTAGATCATCTTATAGCCAGGAACACAAAGCCTCTGTGGCAGACGTATCACACAGGGAGGCTTTGTGTTCCTGGCTATAAGATTCACAGAACAGGCTGGTACTTTGTTTTGTTTGATTTTATTAGGGGATTTAAACTTGGATGGGATTTCTGTTCTGTGAGTGTGTGGAAAATGGTGATTGAGGGCAGTTTGATCAGGTGGACCATAACTTCCAGCCACCCCTAAGGGGGACAATGGCTACATATATATAATGTATATATATATATATTCTATAAATGATTAAAATATTTGTTAAAATGCTTTCAATGCTGTTGGCTCCTGCTCTCTCAGTGTGGCCTCCCTGAACTTCTGGTCTTCACAGGTAAGTATTAATAGTGGACAGTGCAGTCTAAAGTTTGTTAGGTTTGAATGGGGAAGGAGGGAGGAGGAGGGGGGAACAGGGGAGTTCTTTACCATTCATACGGTGTAGGGAGATACAGCTTTAGTCCCTGCATCCAAGGGTAACTCCCATAGGTTTGCGCAGCCTATTGCATTAAAGTGTGCACCCCAAAGCTCATACACACATGCGTGCATGTGTGTTTGTATATGTGTGTGTATGCCAAGCCGTAGATAAGGGTACCAGTCCTCCTGTATGGGGCTTGGACCAGCAGGGTGACCCATGCAGCAGAGGGAATCAGATGTGGGCAGGGAGGGTGATCAGTGTGACAGGGGGACAATTACTGAAACTGATCCCCTGTATGGCTCTCTCTGCAGCAGCTGAAAGCTGGCTTCTTCTCTCCCTCCCGCGGACTTTCAGCAGCTGCAGAGAGAGCCATACAGGGGATTGGGGATTGGCAGTAATTGCCACCCCCCACCACCACACCAATCACCCTCCCTGTGCACCATATGTTTCCCCCTGCTGCCCAGGCAACCCTGTGTGCCCTCCCTACCCCTGCAACGCTACTGGCTTCCTTCCTCTTCTTCCCACCGGCAGCTGCAAGCACGCAATAAGATCCTTCAAGATTGAGAGTGGGGGAAGGGTTAGGTAAATATGTCATATTTACCAGCCCCTTCCTTTCCTGAATGAACACAAAGAGTGATCGATACTTACCTTACGGTGTTCATTCCTAACTGAAGTATTGGCTGTATGGGTCCCCATGCTAGGTTGTCTGTATAAGGCCATTGTCAGGTTGCCTGTATGGGGCCCCATGTCAGGTTGTCTGTATGGGGCTCCGTGGTTTCCAACAACAGCCCTGTGTATATATTATATACAGTCAGGTCCATAAATATTGGGACATCGACACAGTTCTAATCTTTTTGGCACTATACACCACCACAATGGATTTGAAATGAAACTAACAAGATGTGCTTTAACTGCAGACTTTCAGCTTTAATTTGAGGGTATTTACATCCAAATCAGGTGAATGGTGTAGGAATTACAACAGTTTGTATATGTGCCTCCCACTTTTTAAGGACCAAAAGTAATGGGAAAATTGGCTGCTCAGCTGTTCCATGGCCAGGTGTGTGTTATTCCCTCATTATCCCATTTACAAGGAGCAGATAAAAGGTCCAGAGTTAATTTCAAGTGTGCTATTTGCATTTGGAATCTGTTGCTGTCAACTCTCAATATGAGATCCAAAGAGCTGTCACTATCAGTAAAGCAAGCCATCATTAGACTGAAAAAACAAAACAAACCCATCAGAGAGATAGCAAAAACATTAGGTGTGGCCAAATCAACTGTTTGGAACATCCTTAAAAAGAAAGAACGCACCAGTGAGCTCAGCAACACCAAAAGACCCGGAAGACCATGGAAAACAACTGTGGTGGATGACCAAAGAATTCTTTCGCTGGCGAAGAAAACACCCTTCACAACAGTTGGCCAGATCAAGAACACTCTCCAGGAGGTAGGTGTATGTGTGTCAAAGTCAACAATCAAGAGAAAACTTCACCAGAGTGAATACATAGGGTTCACCACAAGATGTAAACCATTGGTGAGCCTCAAAAACAGGAAGGCCAGATTAGAGTTTGCCAAACAACATCTAAAAAAGCCTTCACAGTTCTGGAACAACATCCTATGGACAGATGAGACCAAGATCAACTTGTACCAGAGTGATGAGAAGAAAAGAGTATGGAAAAGGAAAGGAACTGCTCATGATCCAAAGCATACCACCTCATCAGTGAGCATGGCGGTGGTAGTGTCATGGCGTGGTAATGTATGGCTGCCAATGGAACTGGTTCTCTTGTATTTATTGATGATGTGACTGCTGACAAAAGCAGCAGGATGAATTCTGAAGTGTTTCGGGCAATATTATCTGCTCATATTCAGCCAAATACTTCAGAACTCATTGGAGTTTTTTAAGGGAAAGAAGTGGAATGTTATGCAATGGTCAAGTCAATCACCTGACCTGAATCCGATTGAGCATGCATTTCACTTGCTGAAGACAAAACTGAAGGGAAAAATGCCCAAAGAACCAGCAGGAACTGAAGACAGTTGCAGTAGAGG
>BLSH010134353.1:224227-247366 GCA_018402905.1 Glandirana rugosa
ACCACCTCATCAGTGAGCATGGCGGTGGTAGTGTCATGGCGTGGTAATGTATGGCTGCCAATGGAACTGGTTCTCTTGTATTTATTGATGATGTGACTGCTGACAAAAGCAGCAGGATGAATTCTGAAGTGTTTCGGGCAATATTATCTGCTCATATTCAGCCAAATACTTCAGAACTCATTGGAGTTTTTTAAGGGAAAGAAGTGGAATGTTATGCAATGGTCAAGTCAATCACCTGACCTGAATCCGATTGAGCATGCATTTCACTTGCTGAAGACAAAACTGAAGGGAAAATGCCCCAAGAACAAGCAGGAACTGAAGACAGTTGCAGTAGAGGCCTGGCAGAGCATCACCAGGGATGAAACCCAGCGTCTGGTGATGTCCATGCGTTCCAGACTTCAGGCTGTAATTGACTGCAAAGGATTTGCAACCAAGTATTAAAAAGTGAAAGTTTGATTTATGATTGTTAATCTGTCCCATTACTTTTGGTCCCTTAAAAAGTGGGAGGCACATATACAAACTGTTGTAATTCCTACACCGTTCACCTGATTTGGATGTAAATACCCTCAAATTAAAGCTGAATGTCTGCAGTTAAAGCACATCTTGTTCGTTTCATTTCAAATCCATCGTGGCCAAAAAGATTAGAATTGTGTGGATGTCCCAATATTTATGGACCTGACTATATATATACACACACACACACACACTCTTATAAATAAATGTAAAAATAAAAAACATTTTAAAATGTATTAAAACATGACGGTGTTAGGGCACTTTCACACTGGGGCAGGGAGGGGCGGTAGAGGTAAAGCACCGCTAATTAGCTGCGCATTTGCCGCTATTACAGCTTTAACTTAAAAAATGGGTTAACAAGGGGTTAAAAGTGCGGCCACTCTGCGCTTCTGAGGCAGTGTACAGCCGCTTCAGGAGCGCCGTCCATTGATTACAATGGAGGGGGCGGTGGAGGAGCACTGTATACACCGCTATCCGCAATGCCCCAAAGATGCTGCTTGCAGGACTTTTTTTCTCGTCTTGCAAGCACCCCGCCCCAGTGTTAAAGCACTCGGGCTTTCACACTGGGGAGAATGGAGGGGGGGACGTTTTTCAGGCGCTGCACAGGCGCTATTTTTATCACCACAGCGCCTGAAAAACGACCCAGTGTGAAAGGGGTCTTAGTAGGGCAGTGGTTGGTGTCAGTAGGACAGAGGTTGGTGTCCTTAGGGCAGTGGATGGTGTCAGTAGGACAGAGGTTGGTGTCCTTAGGGCAGTGGATAGTGTCAGTAGGACAGAGGTTGGTGTCCTTAGGGCAGTGGATAGTGTCAGTAGGACAGAGGTAGGTGTCCTTAGGGCAGTGGGTGGTGTCAGTAGGACAGAAATTGGTGTCCTTAGGGCAGTGGGTGGTGTCAGTAGGACAGAGATTGGTGTCTTTAGGGCAGTGGATGGTGTCAGTAGGACAGAGGTTGGTGTCCTTAGGTCAGTGGATGGTGTCAGTAGGACAGAGGTTGGTGTCCTTAGGGCAGTGGATGGTGTCAGTAGGACAGAGGCTGGTGTCCTTAGGGCAGTGGATGGTGTCAGTAGGACAGAGGTTGGTGTCATTAGGGCAGTGGATGGTGTCAGTAGGACAGAGGTTGGTGTCTTTAGGGCAGTGGATGGTGTCAGTAGGACAGAGGTTGGTGTCCTTAGGGCAGTGGATGGTGTCAGTAGGACAGAGGTTGGTGTCTGTAGGGCAGTGGATTGTGTCCTTAGGGCACACCCCTATGGTGACTCTATCGGATGCTGCAAGAAATAGGAGCCACCCTGAAACAGGAAACCTGGAACAGTGGTTATGGCACCAGCTTAACACACCGCGCGCTATATATTTACGGCGGCGGTGTGGACGTTGAGCGCGAATCGCCGTAAAAAGGCGGCGATTCGCGCAGGCGCAGCTAGGGGGCGATCGCGCCCCGCCAGCGGCGCACTCACGTGCCCGACACACTCCGGAAGAGTGTGCCCGCGGCTCGGGCGGACCCGATGTCCGCCGGCGAGCCGCGATGAGCTGCTACAGCCAAAGAGTGGGGAACCGCAGATGTAAACACGGCGGTTCCCGGCTCTTTCAATGGGGACATAGGAGATCTACTGATCCCTGTCACTGGGATCAGTTAGATCTCCTATGTCCATGTTAGCCCAGCCCCCCCAAAGTTAGAACACGCCCAGGGAACACTGTTAACCCCTAGATCTCCCCCTGCAGGTTAACCCCTTCCCTGCCAATGACATTTATACAGTAATCAGTGGACATTTAAATTTCTGATCGCTGTATAAATGTCATTGGTCCCGAAAAAGTGTAAAAAATGTCTGACATGTCCGCCCCAATATCGCAGTACCGCTAAAAATCACAGATCACCGCCATTACTAGTAAAAAAATTGTCGCTCTTCTTTTGTTTATAGTGGTGATCGGAAATGACGCAGCGGTGATCAAATACCACCAAAAGAAATCTCTATTTGTAGGAAAAAAAGGACGCAAATTTTGTTTGGGTACAGCATTGCACGACCGCGCAATTGTCAGTTAATGCGACGCAGTGCCGAATCGCAAAAAGTGCTCTAACATGGGAAATTCTTCCGGGGCTGAAGTGGTTAAAGGATTAAAAGATAAAGAATCAGCGTATTCAGTAAGTGATTAAATAAGCTACTGAAATTCCTTAAAAATGTTAGGGTTTACTATCATGTTAAGTCCAATTACTGCTTTAGAGACTATTATGTAGAAATGTGATCCTACGATATACTGTACGTATTGCAATCTGGATATTCAATGGGAAAAGTTCCCACTCATCCTATTGCCATTGATACAACTGCATCCAGTTTATTATGTTTGCGCTACGCATGCTAAGATTTATGTACAGTTTGTAAACCTGCAAGTGTGGTACGGATCAATCACACAATCCGTAAACTGCGCGTCCAGCTTTTCTCTCCATTTGAACTGACACACTCAGGGATTTCTTGTAGTTGTCACATGGATAAAACTATCTGTCAAATAGTCAAAAAAATACCTTGGCACATTTTTTACCAGCCTGTTTTGTTTTCTTTTACTTGACATTTTCTGGGTCGTTTGTCTCCAACAATTGACGACTTCTAAAGATTCCTCCTACACGTGGGATAAAAGGAAATGACAAACTAAATATTTCTCTACAAAGCTTACACAACTGCCCACTGGAATTTTAAATAGTCCTTATTTCGTGTACTTTACATAATTTGTTACACTCAATATGAAACAGACGGCTAGTACAGCTGTAGTGCACGTGTGAGATCCGCAGGCTGCAGTCACATGCAATGCACGTTACCTGATCCGCACGGGTAACAATACCATTTACGTGTTATGTTCGCACCCAACTATTGCAGAATGTAGATGGACGATCCCACAAGCTTTAAATAACCAGAGTGAAATACTTATATCTTCTACCGTCATTCTGAATCATAGTACAAATGTGTGGGAATATAGCAAGTGTTCTTTTTTTAAGTTCAAAGCGGTAGTAAAATGGAGATGTTGAAAAAATAAAACCCCTGCAAGGAAATGTCATAATGTGCTAGTATGCAAATACTAGCATATTATGAGAGATTTACCTTAGAACGAAGCCCTCAGCACTGCGCTGTCAACAAAGGCTGGACTGGGACAAAAATTTGGCCCTGGACTTCATCCAGACCGGCCCACTTTAATTTTGCAAACACGCACAAAAACAGTATATAAACCATAGCCACACCAGTATTTATTTCAGGTACTTATATAGCGCCGTCAATTTACGCAGCTCTTTACATATATATATTGTACATTCACATCAGTCCCTACCCTCAAGGTCCCTAACTCACATTCATACATATACTAGGGCCAATTTAGACAGGGTCTAATTTACATAAAGCATGTCTTTGGAGTGAGGGAGAAAACCAGAGTACCCAGAGGAAACCCACGCAGGCACAGGGAGAACATCCAAACTCCAGGCAGGTAGTGTCATGGTTGGGATTCGAACCAGCGACACTTTTGCTGCAAGGCGAAAGTGCTATCCACTACATCACTGTGCAACTAGTGCCCATTATTGCAGCCTGATCAGTGCCCATTAATGCAGCCACACCAGTGCTTATTAATGCTGCCTCACCAGTGCCCATTAATGCAGTCACATCAGTGCCCATTAATGTAGCCACACCAGTGCCCATTAATGCAACCTCACCAGTGCCCATTAATGCAGCCTTACCAGTGCCCATTAATGCATCCTCATCAGTGCCCATTAATGCAGCCTCACCAGTGCCCATCAATGCAGCCTGATCAGTGCCCATTAATGCAGCTTCACCAGTGCCCATTAATGCATCCTCACCAGTACCCATTAATGCAGCCTCACCAGTGCCCATTAATGCAGCCTGATCAGTGCCCATTAATGCAGCCTCACCAGTGCTTATTAATGCAGCCTCGCCAGTGCCCATTAATGCAGCTTCACCAGTGCCCATTAATGCAGCCTCACCAGTGCCCATCAATGCAGACTGTTTAGTGCCAATTAATGCAGCCACACCAATGTCCATTAATGCAGCCTCACCAGTGCTCTTTAATTCCGTCACATCAGTGCCCATTAATGTAGCCACACCAGTGCCCATTAATGCAGTCACATCAGTGCCCATTAATGTAGCCTCACCAGTGCCCATTAATGCATCCTCAACGGTGCCCATTAATACAGCCTCACCAGTGCCCATCAATGCAGCCTGATCAGTGCTCATTAATGCAGCTTCACCAGTGCCCATTAATGCATCCTCACCAGTACCCATTAATGCAGCCTCACCAGTGCCCATTAATGCAGCCTGATCAGTGCCCATTAATGCAGCCTCACCAGTGCCCATTAATGCATCCTCATCAGTGCCCATTAATGCAGCATGATCAGTGTCCATTAATGCAGCCTCACCAGTGCCCATTAATGCAGCCTCATCAGTGCCCATTAAAGGTGCCACACCAGTGTCCAATAATGCAGCCTGATCAGTGCCAATTTATGCAGCCTCACCAGTGCCCATTAATGCAGCCTCACCAGTGCCCATTAATGCAGCCACACTAGTGCCTATTAATGCATCCTCACCAGTGCCCATTAATGCAGCCTGATCAGTGCCCATTAAAGGTGCCACACCAGTGTCCAATAATGCAGCCTGGTCAGTGCCAATTTATGCAGCCTCACCAGTGCCCATTAATGCAGCCTCACCAGTGCCCATTAATGCAGCCACACTAGTGCCTATTAATGCATCCTCACCAGTGCCCATTAATGCAGCCTGATCAGTGCCTATTTATGCAGCTTCACCAGTGCTCATTAATACAGCCTGATCAGTGCCCATTAATCCAGCCACACCAGTGCCAAATAATGCATCCTCACCAGTACCCATTAATGCAGCCTCACCAGTGCCCATTAATGCAGCCTGATCAGTGCCCATTAATGCAGCCTCACCAGTGCCCATTAATGCATCCTCATCAGTGCCCATTAATGCAGCATGATCAGTGTCCATTAATGCAGCCTCACCAGTGCCCATTAATGCAGCCTCATCAGTGCCCATTAAAGGTGCCACACCAGTGTCCAATAATGCAGCCTGATCAGTGCCAATTTATGCAGCCTCACCAGTGCCCATTAATGCAGCCTCACCAGTGCCCATTAATGCAGCCACACTAGTGCCTATTAATGCATCCTCACCAGTGCCCATTAATGCAGCCTGATCAGTGCCTATTTATGCAGCTTCACCAGTGCTCATTAATACAGCCTGATCAGTGCCCATTAATCCAGCCACACCAGTGCCAAATAATGCATCCTCACCAGTACCCATTAATGCAGCCTCACCAGTGCCCATTAATGCAGCCTGATCAGTGCCCATTAATGCAGCCTCACCAGTGCCCATTAATGCATCCTCATCAGTGCCCATTAATGCAGCATGATCAGTGTCCATTAATGCAGCCTCACCAGTGCCCATTAATGCAGCCTCATCAGTGCCCATTAAAGGTGCCACACCAGTGTCCAATAATGCAGCCTGATCAGTGCCAATTTATGCAGCCTCACCAGTGCCCATTAATGCAGCCTCACCAGTGCCCATTAATGCAGCCACACTAGTGCCTATTAATGCATCCTCACCAGTGCCCATTAATGCAGCCTGATCAGTGCCCATTAAAGGTGCCACACCAGTGTCCAATAATGCAGCCTGGTCAGTGCCAATTTATGCAGCCTCACCAGTGCCCATTAATGCAGCCTCACCAGTGCCCATTAATGCAGCCACACTAGTGCCTATTAATGCATCCTCACCAGTGCCCATTAATGCAGCCTGATCAGTGCCTATTTATGCAGCTTCACCAGTGCTCATTAATACAGCCTGATCAGTGCCCATTAATCCAGCCACACCAGTGCCAAATAATGCAGCCACACCAGCGCCCATTAATGCAGCCTGATCAGTGCCCATCAATGTTAGACCCCACTCCCCCCCAGTACCTGGTCTGGGCAGTTCTTCTACCTACAGGTGCAGGTGCACCTGAAGGTGGTTCCTCTGCAGCTGGCAGCCTTGGGGCGAGGTGAGCGGGCAGGGACTCCCTTACCCTGCCCAGCAATAAACTCATTCTATGCTGACTGCTGTTTAAAAAGACATCTTCTCCGGGCTCCCTGTATTCAGCGGGGGCAGGGGGACAGAGCGGGGACTATTTCATTACTTTCCGCTTTAGGCGGATTAATCCATCTCCCACTACCGACGGCTCCAGTGTAGTGCGCTGCGGGAGTTTCATCCGGCAAAAGCTGAAAGTGAGGAAACAGTCCCCGCTCTGTTCCCCGGTCCAGAGAAGATGTCTTCTCCACAGCGGTCAATGGGGGATTAGTTTATTGCTGGGCAGGGTATGGGAGTCCCTGCCCGCTCACTTCCACTCCGCTGTCACTAACCGACCCACTGAGCCATTGGCTCTCCGGGAAACTCCCGGTAGTCCAGGTGGCCAGCACAGGCTGAGAGGGCTAACATCTTCCCCCGGTCTTCCTTCCCAGTACGTGTCCTACAGCTACATAAGTGGCCGGGGGTGCGATGAAGTTGCCATTTACAACACGGACTCTGAAAGTCAGACAAAGTATACCAGACCTTCAGAGCACATGTAACATTACTGGCTGCATGCACTCTTAATATCTCCTAAATCTGTGCAATTGGTTAAAGTGGTAAAACTGAGTTTACTACCATTTTAACAATTATATATAAATTAAAATCGAGCAGTTTTCTTTTATATTACCTGTGGGTGAAAATTTCATATTCAATTTAAAGGGCAAATCTGTATATAGAAGATACCAATGCACCTTTAAATTGATAAATAAATCATAAATCATAAAAAAATGAAATAATATATACAGCAGGTAAAATAAGTATTGAACATGTCACCATTTTTCTAGGTAAATATATTTCTAAAGTTGCTATTGACATGACATTTTCACTACATGTTGGTAACAAGCCATGCAATCCATACATACAAAGAAACCAATACAAATTCATTCAGAAATTAAGTTATGTGTAATAAAATGGAATGACCCAGGGAAAAAGTATTGAACACATGAAGAAAGTGAGGTGCAAAAAGGCATGGAAAGCCAAGACACCAACTGATATGTATCAGTAATTAGAAAGCAATCCTGCCCCTTGTCAGTGCAAATTAATAGCAGCTGGTTCAGTCTCAACTGATGGCCTATAAAAAGGTGTCTCCTTACCGAGGTGTCACACAAGAAACATCTCATGATGGGTAAAAGCAAAGAGCTTTCTCAAGACCTTCGCAACCTTATTTTTGCAAAACATACTGATGGCATTGGTTACAGAAGGATTTATAAACTTCTGAATGTCCCAGTAAGCACTGTTGAGGCCATAATCTGGAAGTGGAAAGAACATTATTTCACCATAAACTGGCCATGACCAAGTGCTCCTCACAAGATTTCTGACAGAGCAGTCAAAAGAATTATCAGAAGAGTTGTCCAAGAGCCAAGGAGCACTTGTGGAGAGCTTCAGAAAGACCTGGAAGTACAGTTGTTTCAAAGAAAACAATAAGTAATGCACTCAAGCGCCAAGACCTGTATGCACGCTAACCACGCAAGACTCCATTGCTGAAGAAAAAGCATGTTGAAGCTTGTTTAAAGATTGCTGCACAACATTTAGGCAAGCCTGTGAAATACTGGGAGAATATAGTCTGGTCAGATGAGACCAAAATTGAACTCTTTGGATGCCATAATACACACCATTTATGAGGTCAAATGGCACATCACCTCAAAAACACCCCCTTACCAACAAGTTTGGAGGTGCGAACATGGTGTGGGGCTGTTTTTCAGTGTACGGTACTGGCAAACTTCATATCTTTGAAGGAAGGATGAATATAAAAATGTACCAAGACATTCTTGATAAAAATCTGCTGCCATCTACCAGGATGATGAAGATGAAACGAGGGTGGACGTTTCAGCAAGACTATGATCCCAAGCACAAAGCCAAGGAAACTCTCATTTGGTTTAAAAGAAAGAAAATAAAGCCGCTAGAATGTCCCAGCCAATCACCTGACTTGAATCCAACAGAAAATCTATGGAAAGAACTAAAGATCAGAGAAGAGGCTCACGGAACCTTCAGAATTTCAAGACTTTTTGTGTGGAAGAATGGGCCAAAATCACATCTGAGCAATACATGCGACTAGTTTCTCCATACAAGAGGCTTCTTGAAGCTGTCATTACCAACAAAGTATTGTGTACAAAGTATTAACCACTTCAGCCCCCTTGAAGGATTTACCCCCCAAGGCTGGGTTCACATCTATGCATTTTTAGTGCTTTTTGCATTTTGCAGATTTGCACTGCAGAATGTGTTCGATAGGAAACCATGTTAAATGGACTGCAGTGCAAATTTGCAAGATGCAAAAAGCACTAAAAATGTATAGGTGTGAATCCAGCCTTAATGACCAGGCCATTTCTATTTTTATTTTCACTGTGTCGCTTTAGCTGACAATTGTGCAGTTGTGCGACCTTGTACCCAAACAAAATTGATGTCTTTGTTTTTTTCCTACAAATAGAGCTTTCTTTTGGTGGTATTTGGTCACCTCTGCAGTTTTTACTTTTTGCGCTGTAAACAAAAAAAGGCAGACAGTTTTGAAAAAAAAAAACAATATTTTTTACTTTCTGCTATAATACATATCCAAAAAATATATAAAAAAAACAAATGTATTCATCAATTTAGGCCAATATATATTCTTCTACATATTTTTGTTAAAAAAATCGCAATAAGCATATATTAATTGGTTTGTGTAAAAGTTATAGTGTCTACAAACTATGGGATAGATTTATGGACTTTTTTTTTTAATGGTTTTACTGGTAGTGGCGGCGATCTGCGATTTTTAGTAGGACTGCAACATTGCAGCAGACAAATCTGACCCTAAGGGACACTTTTTGGGGACCAGTGAAATTATTACATTGATCAGTGCTAAAAAATGCAGTGATCAATGTTTAAATAACACTGGCAGGAAGGGGTTAACACTAGGGGGCGATCAAGGGGTTAACTGTGTTCCCTGGGTGTGTTCTAACTGTGTGGGGGCTGGGCTCACTGGAATACCACAGAGTTCGCTGTTCCCAATCACTGGGAACAGCAGATCTCCATGATGTCCCCTGTCAGAACGGGGATCTGCCTTGTTTACATAGGCAGATCCCCATTCTGCCTCAGTGTACCACGTCCGTGGGTCACCTGCGGATATCAAGTCCGCGGGACCCGTGGGCGCGCTCCCGCAGCACACGCGTGCCCACAGTTTCACATGCACAGACTGCCGTACAGGTACGGCGGTTTACGCAGGAGAGCCGACTTGCCACTGTACATACACAGTGGCTGGTTGGCAAGTGGTTAAATAAATTTAAGATGGCGTGTTCAATACCTTTTCCCTGTGTCATTCCATTTTATTGTGCATAACTTCATTTCTGAATGTATTTGTTTTGCTTTCTTTGTATGTATGGATTGCATGGCTTGTTGCCAACATGTGGTTAGAAATATATTTACCTAGACAAATGGTGATGTGTTCAATACTTGATTCTATAACCCAGCATGCTGTAAGGGCAGTCTAATCCATCACTTGACCCTCCCATCTAGATTGTAAGCTCTAACAAGCAGGGCCCTCCGATTCCTCCTGTATTGTAATGTATTGTAACTATACTGTCTGCCCTCATATTGTAAAGCGCTACGCAAGCTGCTGTCTATATAAATCCTGTAAAATAATAATAATAATAATAATCTCTGCACTGTGAGATGGTACAGCTGGTTGCCTTAGCAATGCTCATGCTAGGTTGCTATGAGCATCAGAGCATCACTTTCCCCTGTTTCTGAAGTCTCTGTGAGTCTGCAAACGTTCACATCGGAATCCTGCTTTCACATTAGGGACGCCCTTTACAACAGAGTCCACCCTGTACAACAGGAGCCCCCCTTTACATCAAAGTCCCTCCTTCACATCAGGTGCCCCCTTTAACATCAAAGGTTACAGATTCCCCTTACACCTGCGTACTCTGAACCTGCTCACATCTGTGTCCTCAGAGCCCCACTCACATCAATGTCCTCAGAACTCCCCTCATGTCAATGTCCTCAGAGCCCCCTTCACATCAGTGTCCTCAGAGCTTCACTCACATCAGTGTCCTCAGAGCCCCCCACACACCAAAGTCCTCAGAGCTCCCTTCATATCAGAGCCCCTCACCATCAGTATCCTCAGAGCCCTCCTCACATCAGTATCCTCAAAACTCCTCTCACGTTAATGTCCTCAGAGCCCCCTTCACATCAGTGTCCTCAGAGCCTCACTCCCATCAGTGTCCTCAGAGACTCCCGCACATCAGAGTACTCAGAGTTCCCTTCATATCAGAGCCCCCCACCATCAGTGTATTCAGAGCCCACCTTTATCAGTATCCTCAGAGCCCCACTTATATCAGTGTCCTCAGAGCCCCCTTCACATTGGAGTCCTCGGAGCTCCCCCGTCATATCAATGTCCTCTGAGCCCCCCCAACATTGGTGTCTTCAGAGCCCCTAGTACATCAGTATCCTCAGAACCTCACTCACACCAGAGTCACATTGGAGCGCTTAGAGCCTCACTCACATTAGTGTCTCCAGACCCCCCCCTCACATAAATGTCCTCAGAGCCCCACTCAAATCAGTGTGGTAAAGGTAGGTACAAAAAACAGTACCAATGGTAGCTTTGTCTATCTAATGCAGAAAATGCCCTACTTAACCGATGGCCAGTGGAGTAGTAACTTAGCCCTGGTAGCGTTGGGGCCCCTTATTCACGCTGGAGGACTGAATCCCAACTGGGAGTATTTGTAACCCAATGTGTAATTCCAGCAGCCCAGTCTCCATTTAGGCAGAGTTCCTTTGCAAGGGGTGACAGGGGAAACAATAGAAAGATGAACAACTCAAGGTGGCCAACTTGCCTTTTACCACTTGTGAAGATCATGTAGCATCCTCTGAAATAGTAGTGGCTCTGGACCAATAGGTTCCTGGAACAGCAGCTGTAGAATATTAACATCTCTGAAACAACAGTGACTCTGGAACAGTAGCACAGTCTCTGGAACAGTAACAGTACTCATGGTGGCTCTCTTCCCTCTGGTTACTGCAGCCAGCAGCGCTCAGCATAGTGGCACATGGTCCAGCACCTCTTTCACACCGTTTAGCAGTCCTTTCCTGTTGTGAAAACCAACTGCTTTCAGGGCTCCTGGATGCACATGTCCCCAGTCCTGAGGCCTATCTTCCTGGGCTCACAGCATTGCTTTTGTCTTTAACTCTGTACCTGGCTTCCAGTCTCACTGGGCTTCAGGGCACACACAGCCCACACCTACCACATGGGTCTCAGATGCTCCTCTGCTCAGGCAGTGAGTGGTCCTTAATTTCCTGGCCATTCAATCGTCATGTGGGGGGGGGGGGGATAAGTTGCAGCAATGAGTGGGCACTACCCTTATCCACACAAATGAGGATATTGTATTCTTAGGCTTCATTTACACGGGCTTATTAACGCCACGTTTTTGAGCTGTTTTTACATCTTCAGAACGCCACACCATGTTATTCTATGGCCTCATATACGTTGAATTTTTGAGCTGTTGACGGTGTCGGCGTTCTTAAGCTGTAAACTAACGCAGGTACTGTGCGCTCCGAAGCCGCAGCTCACTAATGCGCATTAGCGCCGTAGCGACGTTAACCAGCGTTTTTAAGGCGCACGCGTTTTCTGTTTTAAAATGTCCAAAAATAGTAGAGGGATGTCTTTTTAAACAAAACGCGACTTAGCGTTGACGTTCAATAAAAAACTGCGACATGCCTCCATCCCTAATATGCATACAAACAAAGGAAAAGTTGGTCCTGGGGCTTTAGATGAGACATGCCACATACAAACAAAAGTATAAGCGTATAAAAAGTTAATATTTTATTCACATATTGTATATAGACCTATCATTTTGTCAATCTGTATACAGTATGTGAATAAAATATTAACTTTTTATACGCTTGTACTTTTGTTCGTATGTGGCATGTCTCATCTAAAGTCCCAGGACCCAATTTTCCTTCGTTTGTATGCTCAATAACGCGCATTAACGCCAATGCAAAACGCTGATGAAATTGCGTTTTTTGCTGATCGCCAAAAGTTTTCCAACTTGTCAGTTTGAAAAAAGTAAATCTAATGATTGACTTCTTTCAAGCAGGAATGGCCACACATTGCTAAAAACCTGTCCGGTCCCTACTGAACTGGTTGAATTTCAATCCGTCTATGGCCTGCTTTAGGGGGTCCAACTGAGCTTTAATGTAGAATTCCAGCCTAACACTATCTATGCTTAAAAATGTTCCCACCCCTTTCTAGCTACATATCCTGCCCAAGCTGTGTAAAAAGATGTGTATACTTACCTATGTTTAATCTGGTCAGGTTATCCTGCAGCTTCAGCTCCCCTGTGTCAGGAAACAGCAGCTGCAGGGGAAAGGAGGGAGCACCAACAGTGGCTGGGACATGGGAGCTTATGGGTGAGGTCATGGATCCTGGAATTCCCAGGATTCTCTCCTTTCCCCTGCAGTCTCCGCTGACTGACACAGGGAATCATGTGACCAGACCAGAGCGGACTAAAAACAGGTAAGTATATACATTTTTTTTTTTTTAGACAGGCTAGGCAGGATAGGATACGGAGGGGGAGAGAGAATATTTTTAAGCATAATTAGTGTTAGGCTGAATTCCACTTTAAAGCGGAGTTCCAGGCTAAATTGAAATTATGTCCTAATCAAATGAGCACCCCACCCAGTTTTCTGATATTCTTTTTTTTTTTGCTGTTTTGTACCTTTGTTTGTATTCCTTCTGTCCTACTCTGTCGTCATAATCAGCCCCCCCCCCCCCCGCTGCCTTCTGGGACCTGTGTGTCCCAGAAGATGATGGGGTAATTGAGAATGCACAGTGTGTCTCACGCGTGCGCAGTAGGAAACCGGCTGTGCAGCCTGAAAGTTTCATTGCCTTTTTCCCTTAGTTGCAATGGCGGCACCTGCACCTGAGCCGATGGACGAATCGGCTTTGGGGGGCTGACATTGTGGGATCCCTGGACAAGTAAGGGTCTTTATATTAAAAGTCAGCAGCTACAGTATTTGTAGCTTCTGACTTTTACATTTTTTTCCAGAAGTTGGAACTCCGCTTTAAGTATTCTCTCTCTGCCTATAGAACTAGCTCCCCTCACTCCTTCCCTTAAAACAGTTTCCCTCCAAGTTTTTAGCATGACATCAAGGAGACAACTTCTACTGTGTAAAGCCTAGTATACACTATGAGTCTTTTTCTGTTAAACCCAGCAGGTTAAATGGAAAAAAAAACCTCAGCTCCGGTTGAAGGCGCTGTACTAACGATCCAATGTTAGTACAGTGATGTCCCCCACTGAGCTGTTGAGTTCTGACAGAAGGACGATCCCCCGCCAGAACACTCCGATCAGCTGCTGGTTCTCCAGCTAAAAGGCCGGCTTCTGACAGACCAGCTGCCATACACATGGACTGAATGTCGGCTGGTTTTTATTGAACCTGCCGATGTCAGCCATCCCCACAGGGAGAACACAGTGTTTATTGTTAGTGGCTAGCAGTAATCACAACTGATCAACTTGGGAAACTCACCTACCCATACATGGTTGAAATCTCTGCCAATTGCTGCTGAACCGCGCGAGATTCGAACCATCTGTGGCTGGCTTAAAGCGGAACTTCAGTCATTTTTTCATCTTATCATCTATTAAATCCTCTGTCTTTGTTGTTTTAACTTTGAATAGTAAAACATTTTTTTTCTGCCAGTAATTACCTTATACAGCCCGCTTCCTCTTTTTTGTCTGGTAAAATGCTCGGCGTTTGACATCATGCACATCTCTCTCCCTTACCCTTGTGAGAGGAAGGGAGGGGGTGAGTCATAAGAGGACCAATGAGAGCTGCAGGCTGGAGGTGTGCCTCTGTGTGTCTGCGTAAATCCAGGAAGTGAACAGGCAGCAGCTTCAGCTGCCCATAGTTAAAATGGATGCAGCCAGACTTAGTGGAGGGAGATTTCTGCAACATATTTGGCAAATCCAGAATCACAGTATATATAAAATAATATGCAAAGTGGTTGGAGGGAAGCTTCAGAATGGCAAAGATGTTTTTATTACAAATTATGTTAGCAGACTGCAGTTCCACTTTAAAAAGCATGAAGTAGAGCATGTATGTACTGTATAAATAAGCAGGTATTGAATACATTAATATGATTATTTATTTTTTATTTTAAGCTAAGCTCTTTTATATGTATATGTAAAAACAATTATTCTCTCTTTTTTACCATCTTTGTACTCAATTTTCTTTGCTTGACATTTGGAAAGACGTCGGCTGATAAAAAACATATCAGTAACTTGATTTAGCTTTCCCCATATGAAATCCAAAAGCCTTTACTGACGAAAATATTCTATAAATGAATTAGGAAGTTTTTTTTTTCATATACAGACAGTTTATCTTTTACTCATCAACATCTGGTTCCTATGGTTTTCCAAACAAAGATATATTTACCAGTAGAGTGGCATGCCCATGCTCATTGATCTAGAACTATAGTCTCCAGAAAACTGAGGGACGGAGATAAAAAGAAATGTGATATGTTTCTATTTCTATCATATTAATACAGCATTGCATATTTTTATACAGAGTTATCTTTAGCCTTTTCTTCAACTTTAAAGGAAAAGTATTATGCAATGCTAAATAGTCAACTGATTTTGTAAAGTAGAAAGAAACTCTTAAAAATATATACTTTTTGGAATTTTTATTAAAACATGCTGGCTTGCTGTTTTTTTAAACTTACTTTTTTTCGTTTTACTTTTTTTTTTTAAACTTAATTTTTAAACTTTTTTCTTTTTTAAACTTACATTTTTTCTTTTTAAACTTACTGTTTCTTGCAGAGACAGCTATCACTGCTCATTGATACATTGGCCTGAAGTTTTCAGGAACCTGCAGCGCAGGGAGACAATGCTGCTCCTGTAGTGTCACGCAATGTCACCCTGTGACAGGAAGTATTCTTGCTGGCATGATAAATGAATGAAAAGACATAAAGAAGGAAAATAAAGATGGTGTATGATATTTTTTGGATGGAATTAAGCTATCATATATATCACAGTATAATATTTCCTGTGCATACACTTTAAAGTGTATTTCCACTTTTGCAGTCAAATTTGAGACAAACCTCAGCATAAGTTTGTTATGTGTCCCCACTCACACATCATACCTAAAATATTTAAAGAGGAATTCCAGGTATGGATATTTTATACATAAGTTACACTGGTTCAGCTTAGACCAATGTAACTATATACAGTCAGGTCCATAAATATTGGGACATTGACACAATTCTAATTTTTTTTGGCTCTATACACCACCACAATGGATTTGAAATGAAATGAACAAGATGTGCTTTAACTGCAGACTTTCAGCTTTAATTTGAGGGTATTTATCCAAATCAGGTGAACGGTGTAGGAATTACAACAGTTTGTATATGTGCCTCCCACTTTTTAAGGGACAAAAAATAATGGGACAATTGGCTGCTCAGCTGTTACATGGCCAGGTGTGTGTTATTCCCTCATTATCCCATTTACAAGGAGCAGATAAAAGGTCCAGAGTTCATTTCATAAGTGCTATTTGCATTTGGAATCTGTTGCTGTCAACTCTCAATATGAGATCCAAAGAGCTGTCACTATCAGTGAAGCAAGCCATCATTAGGCTGAAAAAACAAAACAAACCCATCAGAGAGATAGCAAAAACATTAGGTGTGGCCAAATCAACTGTTTGGAACAAACTAACTACTGGGTCCCGTGTTGAGCAACGTGATGTCACTACCCTGCCTTTCTGCCTCGTCCAATCAAAGAATGCAAAGCATTCTCTGAATGGCGCATGTGTCGAGCGGCCAATCTCCATTGTTCACAATGCATCAGATTGACTGCTCAGCACAGGACTCGAAAGCAAGTGGAGGTCACTGGAGCTGTGTCTACTTCAGTGATTTTCAGCTTCCAGGAACATCGGCCAAGTATGATTCCTAAATATAAAATAGCTGTTTCTCTGCTAAAGGTACAGGCCCACTTTATCGCATTGAGGGGCCTATAGATTGGACTATGTATTGTATAATCTTGGATGAGAACCTTCTTCCCTCAGCCAGAACACTGAAGATGGGTCGTGGATCGGTCTTTCAGCATGACAATGACCCAAAACATACCGCCAAGGCAACAAAGGTGTGGCTCAAGAAGAAGCACATTAAGGTTATGGAATGATCTTGCCAGTCTCCAGACCTTAATCCTATAGAAAATTTATGGAGGGAACTGAAACTTCAAGTTGCCAAGAGACAGCCAAGAAACCTTAAAGATTTAGAGAAGATCTTTAAAGAAGAGTGGACCAAAATTCCTGAGATGTGCAAAACTGGTAACCAACTACAAGAAACGTCTTACCTCTGTGCTTGCCAACAAGGGCTTCTCCACCAAGTACTAAGTCATATTTTGTTTGGGGATCAAATACTTATTTTACTCACTGAACTGTAACTCAGTTTATATCATTTGTATTATGTGTTTTTTTCTGGATCTTTTGGTTGATATTCTGTCTCTATCATTTAAAATACACCTATGATAAAAATTAGAGACCCTTCATTTCTTTGTAAGTGGGCAAACTTACAAAATCTGCAGGGGATCAAATAATTATTTTCTCTTTTTTTTAAATGCTTCCAGTGTCAGATTTTTCTTGGTTATTTTTATATGCCCATTTGCAGCCACTAGAGGGGACCCTACTATCTATATGTCTCTGAATTATTCCTCTAAGAAGATGAATTGCAGGAAAGCAATTGGGGAAAATCTATTCTGACAGATTGTGTGTATTCTCAGCAGGGAATCAGAAGAACCAAGTTTACGTATTCTGCTGTGTGCTAGGAAACATAAATCAAAGCATGCCTGGGTAAATAGCAAATATAGCTTCCTCTGTACATTTATTATTATGATTATCATTACAGGTATTTATATAATGCCAACAATTTACACAGTGCTTTACCTATTATTCATTTATTAGTACCTGTCCTCATGGAGCTAATATTCTAAGAGTCAATTACCCTACCAGCATGTCTTTGGAGTGTGGGAGGAAACCCACACAAGCCCAGGGAGAACATGCAAACTCCATGCAGATAGTCTCCTGATTAGAAAGGTAGAATGGCTAAGCGAACCACTAAATTGTGCTGCTTATAGTTAATACTCAACAGGCTTACTGACAATGAATGTGATGCCATGCATTTCTTGCCAAGACAATGCATTTTTCTTCTTGGGCATATAAACACAGCAAATGATACATGTATATAATATGTAGCAGTGTGTATATGCATGATAGCGTTGGTGGCAATATTTCACTACTCATGCATCATAACCAGAAAGATGAAGGTGGGAAAACAATGTCATGCTTGTTGAACCTTCAGAAATCCAGTGAGCTTCTAACTTTCCATAGTGGGCAGACAATGCCACCTCTGCTGCACTGACATACCAAGCCATGTTGTCAGCACTGCCCATTTCTCGTCCACAGGACTACAGAATGCCTTAACTCCTCTTTATCTCCATGGCATAAGTGGAAAGTGTTCTGTTGTCCAGAAGGGAAGAACTTAGGTAGGGCTACCAATACTGCTTATATTTCAGTACAGCAAAGAAGGCAGAGTTGTCAGTCCACTACAAAAAGTTATGAGCTCACTGGATTTCTGGCAGTTAAAGCGGTTATAACCCTAAAAAACAAAAAAATTGATCCTGTGCCTTTAATGCACGAATAACAGCACAATGCTTGTGCTGTGTAATTTGGCTCTTTGTATAACCTCAAGTACCTGGCTGATCCTGCCTGGTGCTGCCCCCCCCCCCCGTGTAAACTGACCACGTTTATCATGGCTGCTGGTCCATGATACTCTGGCCAGTTTATGTGCAGAGGAAAAAGGCATGCGCGCCTCTAAGTGTAAACCGTAGGTGGTATATATAGTAAAGATAATGGTTAGAGGTACTCACAGACATGGAGATGAAAATCGCGCCACAGCTTGCTCTGACAGTGACACACGGAGTTGAATGGCGCCAATCGAGCTTCTGGTTGGTCTGAACTGAGAGGAGGGGTGGAGTACAGATCACTCTGCCTTCCGCTATCACAAGCTCCAGCTATTTGATCCCAGCTGATGCCACCACCTACACATTGCCACCAGTCACCCGGATATAGCCCGCAGTGGCTGACATTGCCATGCGATTTTCATCTCCATGTCTGTGAGTACCTCTAACCATTATCTTTACCATATAATACCACCTACGGTTTACACTTAGAGGCGCGCATGCCTTTTTCCTCTGCTCTTTTGTATAGAAGATGATTCTGCTTCTGACATGACGCAGCCCCACTAGTGGAAAACCCTTCAAGCTTCTGGACTATATCACCTATCGTGAACACACATTCTTGGACTATACTACCATCTGATGAGGATCTATTGTGTTACACACATTTATTGTATTCCATTATACTTCCCCTTTACGGTTTATATTATGTTGTTTGCGCTTACAATGCTCCCTCTGGTCAGTTTATGTGCCTCTGTCATCCATGACTCTCTCCCCATCCCTCCCTACCCTTCCCTCCCTGCCTGTCAGCTAGTGACAGGGCCAATCTGCTCGCCGCCCCTCCCCTCCCCTCCTGCTGCTATAATAACTGTGTCTTATTCCTACAATCCTCTATGTTACATTCCATTATGTGCCCCAGTGTATGTGTTTTTCAATAAATGAGCTGCTTTATACCTTATTTCAAATCGCCACGTGACCGCCACCACTGCCTCCTTTTCTCCTCCCGACTGACTTCAGCAGGGGATTCTCATCCCTTCTCGCTGTAGTTATCAGATTGGGAGAGGAAAACGGCAGGCAGTCATGTGAGCGCCAAATGCTGCTATGAAATAAGGTATAAAACGGCATTGTTTTTAAAAACACATACACTGGGGCACATAATTTAATTTAACACAGGGGATTGTAACAATAACACACTGTGGCTTTACAACCACTTTATTTTTCTGTACTTGAAGAATTTTTAATGAGATAAACACAGGGAATACCGTATGTATGTATTTCAGATATGTGCTGAATACATATTCTTTATTTTGAAAAAATATAGATACCATTGCTGTTTACCACCTTTTAAAAACAATAGTTGCTTGGCTGTCATGCAGATGCATAGCCTGCCATACTTTCTAAAGTTGTCCATACACTGATCTAAATTTCAATCAGTGTGTGGCAATGGGATGCATTGGAAAATTTTCTTTGATATATACAGTTGTGCTCATAAGTTTACAGAATTTATGATTTCTTGGCCATTTTTTAGAGAATATGGATGATAACACAAAAACATTTCTTTCACTCATGGTTAGTGCTTGGCTGAAGCCATTATATTATCAATCAACGGTGTTTACTCTTTTTAAATCATAATGACAACAGAAACTACCCAAATGACTCTGATCAAATGTTTACATACCCTGGTGATTTTGGCCTGATAACATGCCCACAAGTTGACACAAAGGGGTTTGAATGGCTATTAAAGGTAACCATCCTCACCTGTGATCTGATTGCTTGTAATTAGCATGTGTATAAAAGGTCAATGAGTTTCTGAACTCCTGACAGACCCTTGATTTTGAGTCATGTGGAAAGCAAAAGAATTGTCAAAGGATCTGCGGGAAAAGGTAGTTGAACTGTATAAAACTGGAAAGGGATATAAAAATCCAAGGAATTAAGAATGCCAATCAGCAGTATTCAAACTCTAATCAAGAAGTGGAAAATGAGGGGTTCTGTTGAAACCAAACCATGGTCAGGTAGACCAACTAAGTTTTCAGCCACAACTGGGTTTCTTGCCAAGAGGAATGGGCAGCTTTACCATATGAGAAGATAAAGAGCCTCATCCACAAATACCACAAAATACTTCAAGATGGTATTCATGTTAAAGGGGGCAATACACTGTATTAAGTTAAATTTTGGTCTCATCACTCCAAATGACTTTGTGCCAGAAGGTTTGAGGCTTGTCTCTGTGCTGTTTGGCGTATTGTAAATTGAGGCATTTGCGTAGTAATGGCTTTCTTCTGGCGACTCGACCATGCAGCCCATCCTTCTTCAAGTGCCTCCTTATTGTGCAGATTGAAACAGCACACCACATGTTTTCAGAGAGTCCTGTATTTCACCTGAAGTTATTTGTGGGTTTTTCTTTGAAACCTGAACAATTTTCTCAGCAGTTGTGACTGAAATTTTAGTGGTGTGTACATATTCGCCAGCACACCGAGGATCAACGTCCAAAGATTCTTTATTCAAAGAGAGATCACATCAGAGAAGAGTGCAAGTTTTCAGCGCCACGCAGGTCCCCTTTGTCAGACATGTAATATATATAAGTACATCAAAACCAAAAGAGATAAAAAAAATAAACAAAAATAAAAATAAAAAATATAAAAATACAAATAATAAAAAAAATAAAGAAAACAAAAATAAAATCAAAAAAATAATGATAAAAATAAATAATAATAAAAGGCGTCCTGTCGTGCCTGGTTGATAGATGGCCGGCCCTGCCGAAGGTGGCTGTTCCCCCGGATCCTAATATCAGACTATTTACATTAAGTATATTGGGCTAATTCATGCAATCGGCTGCACACACAATAACGCGACCCTTAAGGGCTATACACCAATCTGCCAAGTACTTATTAAACGAGCCTGCTTATTTGGATTTGGTCACCAGCATGATTTTACAGTTTTTAGGTTAATTTGGCGGGATTTGACGTCATGTGACATCAGAGGGAGGGGTTTCAGCCTTTTTTTCAGTTTCTGTATGTTCTGATTGGTATTTGATGTACTTATATTCCACTCTGCACTGTTACACTGTATTACATGCCTGATGAAGGTGTCCTGCATGGCTTCGAAACATTGCACTCTTCTGTGATGTGATCTCTCTTTGAATAAAGAATCTTTGGATGTTGATCCTCAAGCCCGATCAAGTGATTTTTCCAAGCACTGATAGAGTCTGATGAAGCGGGTTCCTCTCAGTTCAATAGGACCCCAGGCTGCATCTACAGTCAGGAAGACATCAATACCATCCTATTTCCTCCGGATGAGGATAAAGCTTTTGGAACCAACCCCACCACCACAGACATTCACCGTGAAATCAAACGGCTAACGAAAGGATGTATTGACCTTGAACTACACGGACAGACACTTTCTGAATATTACAGGACAAAGAAGATCCCCAGGGGGTTTGGCATCAAGAACCAACCCACTATTGGACACCACAAACGTGAATTATGTGAAAAATGTTGTCTGGTCTCAACACAAAATTCACTTAATTACATGCTAATTGTCATAGAAGAGGTCAAAGTACAACTGTGTCAAGTGAACAGAGAACTTGAGGTATCAATCCAGGACAACGACGCACAATTGGAGGCACTCCGAAAGATTAATAACAAAATAGCAGTATATTCTGAAAGACAGAAGCAAGCCAAATGACACAAACTGAGACTGGTTAATCAGAACTACCTGGAGGATCATGTTTACCCTTGGCTTACAGGCATCTCACGCCCAAGGGGAAGACTCCACACACGCCCACCTGGCACAACAAGAAGGCATGGCCATCCCTGACATCAGAAAGTGACCACCCCACGAGAATCCGTCCACTGCCTCTGGGGGCACCACCAACAAGACCCTTTTCCCGGTTGCCGGCGGAAGCGCAGACCCAAGAGGGGCATCAAGAGACTATACAGCCGCGCCAACGTGCAGCAGCAGTCGTCGGGGAACCAGACATGCCCGATGATAAGTCTATCATCAAGACGCATCACCAACGGTGAGTCCAGACTCCTGTCTAAAGGTTTCTCATTCTGTCCCACAAACAGACTGAATTTTTTTGACTTTGAGGTTGAGATGTTTAGATTTGAACGAACATTGAAAATCAAGCAATTTTTTTTACACACTACATAATACACAGGCTATAAATCTATTGAAAAATACACTAGAACGGTCAAACATGAGGTGTCCAGCAGAGTGTCCAGGAACACACATACTAATTTGAGTCCAGATGAATTTGCAGCATTGAAGTCCCCCAGGGAAGACAGGGACATTATTATTAAACCTGTCGACAAGGGCGGGGGTATTGTGATCATGGACTATAGTGACTATAGAGAAGGCATGCTATCCATGCTAGCAGACTCTTCTAGCTACATGGTATCAAAGAGGGACCCCTCACAGGGCACTAATAATGGTCTGATAAACCTCATCAGCATAGAACACTCGAAGGGGTGGTTGACTTATGAAGTTGCCAATTTTTTACGAAATGATTATCCCCACAAGCCTGTCATCTATGGACTTCCAAAGATCCATAAAGGCACTTACTACTTTACAGGTAACACCGTTCCCAGGTCAGTAGGACTTTCAGTGAACACAGTGCCTACATCCGTCCGTCAAGGGAGTGTTCTCCAACGTCCACCTTCAGTTACCTGACCCGGTAACCAACGCACTACCGAGGGTACGGTCTCTGATATCCAGATTTGGATTCACCACACCACGGAAATACCTAGAAACCTTCAGGTATCTACTGTCCGAACACCCCTATTAGTAAAGCATTTTTTAACCGTTGAAGTATTCAGTTGGTGGGGAAGCTCACAAGATACGA
>BLSH010134353.1:264204-279204 GCA_018402905.1 Glandirana rugosa
GCGTTTTTCCCGAGGCCAGGATTTCGACCTTTAGGAAGGCCCCGACTTCACCAATTTCTCGTGGACAATAATGTCTAGGTAGTACCGTCGCGGATAATCGCCCGTAGGTGAGTGGACGACGGCGGTGCAGGGAGTGGAACACCACAGTGACGGCGTAGTGGTCGGCACGATAATTTCACTTACCCTGACAGCCACTCAGTTGTCGCCAAGTCTCCTCCTCGGAGACGCTGCTCTTTAACCACTTCAGCCCCGGAAGGATTTCCAGCTTTAGGACCGGAGCCCTTTTTGCGATTCGGCGCTGCGTCGCTTTAACTGACAATTGCGCGGTCGTGCGGCGTTGTACCCAAATTAAATTTGCGTCCTTTTTTTCCCACAAATAGAGCTTTCTTTTGGTGGTGTTTGATCACCGCTGCGTCATTTCTGATCGCCGATATAAACAAAAGAAGAGCGACAATTTTGCAAAAAAACCCAAATTTCTTACTTTTTGCTAAAATACAAATCCAAAAAAAAAATATAAAAAAACATTTTTTTTCACCGGATTTGGCCGATTTATATTCTTCCTCATATTTGTGATAAAAAAAATCGCAATATGCGTTTATTGATTGGTTTGCGCAAAAGTGGTCGCGTTTACGGATGATGAGAATTCATTGTTGGGGTTTTATTTATTTTTTTTTTACTAGTAATGGCGGTGATTTGCGATTTTGTAGCGGTACTGCTATATTTCAGCGGACATGTCGGAACATTTTGACACTTTTTTGGGACCATTGGCATTTATACAGCAATCAGTGCTATAAAAATGCACTGATTACTGTGTAAATGCCATTGGCAGTGAAGGGGTTAACCTGCAGGGGGCGCTCTAAGGGTTAACTGTGTTCCCTGGGCGTGTTCTTACTGTGGGGGGGCTGCCCTAGCTGGGGAAGGGAAGTGGTCACAGCCTCCATGTACAGGAAGGCTGTGATCACAGCCCTTCCCCCTTCACAGAACGGAGGCCCGTGTTTACTTACACGGACCTCCGTTCTTTCACTCCGGGGGGGGGCATCGCGGGTGGCTGGCGGAGATCGACGCCGCCGCACCTGCTCCCTGGCCCTCCCCGAACACAGTGTGCGCGCGGGCGCGCCTCCGGCGGCGCGTGCTCACTAAGCTCGATCCCGCAGCCGCCGTCATATGACGGCATTTTGCGGGAAAGAGCCAACTTGTCGCCGTCAATTGCCGACCAGCGGTCGGCAAGCGGTTAAATGTAAGGACTTGTTCTTGCTGGTAGTTAGAATATTTAATATTTGCAAACAAAATGAAGGTTTCTCATTTAGAATAATAAGCTGTCAGGTTAGTAAAACAGCAATATCAGAACCGATTCAATCATACAGTTTGTAATGCACATAGAGGAATATTCCTGAACTTTGTTTTATCTCATGGTTACTATGAAATTGTGTGAATGCATCAATGCAGTGCATGTTATCCAAAAATCTAAATATTGCAGAATATACAGCCTTATGCTACTTAAGTAAGCTCCATTTCATGCTGAATAAACTATCTTTAGATAGATTTTTACTCCAAAAGCATTTTATTAAAATAAATTTCATAAAAACCAAAAAATCTGATTTAAATAAAAAAATTCAGATTTTTTTTTAATCATTTGATGATTTTTATCCACCCTGCTGAAAACTTTCCTGGGAGAAATGTTGAGGCTTGCATTGCTGTCCTTGAGTTCTGCAAAAATCTCAGGTAAAAAAATCAGAGACAATCACTTGACTGTACTGCAGTATGCAATTAATCCCATGCTTCACTGAAACCAATGAGCTAAAAGAAGAACTTGTTTTGATTGTTCACAATGTGACTAATTTTGAGCCTTTGCTACTGTCCTGTAATTACTCGCTTGATCGCCAACCAAAGTCGCTAATAAGCTTATTTTCATTGAGGTAATCAACGCAACTGAAAACTGTTTGTGTGCACCGAGCCTATGAGTTCATCCAACTCATTGTAAGCATTTTGTTAAAATGCACCTATGGGCAAGATCACAAATGACATACAGTATATCATACAATTTGTTTGTAGCATTACCACAGTAGTTTTTCCTAGTCCCCTTGTAACATGGTTTTATTACCTTCAAAAGAAATTCAGATAATGAATTGGATCCATCAACTGAATTCAGCAGCGCTAAAAAATTCAGTATTAAATACTTGATACCCTAAGACAATATGTATATGTATATATATGCAAAACAATTCAATCAGCTGAAAATCACAGCGCTTAATACTTAAGCAAAAGGGAAAAAGGATTACAAATATAAATAATTGTAACCTATGATGATAAATGATAGTTACAAAGTCCAAATAAGTAATACAAAAGTCCAAAAGTATATATAAATAAATCCAAACTCAGGGGTGATTCTAAAAACGCTGAATCTTCTTTGGAGGAATTTTTGAAAGAATTGAACAATAACACCAACAATATACGCTTGGAGTCAAGATGGAGTAAAGAACAGGTAGATTATCTGGACCTAACAGTCATGATAGTGGAACATAGTATTAAGACTAAATTGTTCTTCAAGCCAACTGATCGGAATAGTTATCTGGCCATTCAAAGTGGTCATCATCCGACATGGCTGAAGAACATACCAAAAGGTCAGCTGATGCGGGTAAGAAGGAATTGTAACAAGGAATTGTACTGAGGATATGGATTTTAAGGAACAGGCACAGGTTATACAAAATCGTTTTGTGGAGAAAGGGTATAGTTTGGCACTAGAGGAAACAATGAAGGAAGTTGAACCAGGGATCAATGTTTGACAACCAAAGCAAAAGAAACTAATGATAAATTTGCTTGGGGGTTTTTTAGTGACTTTCATGCCCAATATCGGGAAGTGGAATCTATGTATATACTGTACATATTGTCTTAGGGTATCAAGTATTTAATACAGAATTTTTTAGCGCTGCTGAATTCAGTTGATGGATCCAATTCATTATCTGAATTTCTTTTGAAGTGTTTACATTTACAGCGGCTGCTGACATTTTCCCATTTATAATTATTTTTGGTTGAGCGGCACCCAATTGAGCGCTGATTTATCTCATCTGTTTAATTCACTTCCAATAGGGGGTCAGTTCGCTTGTGGGATTCTTTCTTATGGTTTTATTACCTGTTGATCCTGCCAAAAGATCCATTATTTTTTATCTAATGATAGTCACAATTAACTGGACTTGTTCTGTAATACTGAAGATGTTTCGTAGTCTATCCAAAACACTTCTTCAGCTCTAATAAGTGTCGTGAACATACCCCAGCATTTATATCCACACAGGTAGCACGCTAAAGGGCTCATGCGCACTGCAGCTCAAAAAAGCTGCTCTTACAATAATTTCAGGTTTTATTTCAGCTTGAAGAAGCTTGTACTTTTTTGGACTCTTTTGCACATTTTATTGAGCTTCTTTGAGGTCCTTTGAACTGAGCCTAAGTGTTTGTTTTCACAGACCCTCCCCTCAGCTCATTTTTTTTTTTTTTTTTCGAGCTTCTTTAAGCTTTTTCATGTTCTTTCATGCTTTTTAATGCCTTTTTGCATGTTTTTGGGCACTTAGGAGTCTTTTCTGCTCGAAAGCTCCTCTCAAAAACATGAGTTTAGAGGGTTTTTTCTGTCTGTAAAAGCCTGAAAAAGCCATAATGTGCATGGACACATTGGCTAACATGGAGGGGAGTTTCCAGGCAGAAAACATAAGCGCTCAAAAAAGCTGAAAAGCCTGAAGGAGCTTCTTTGAGCTGCAGTGTGCATGAGCCCTAAGAACATACTGGGTGTTTTCCTGACATTCATTTGAACTGTAGAAGTTGCTTTGATAGGTGTGGCATGGGGGTGTTTAGCTCTCGTGGTAGATGCGTTTTTAGTGAGTTCACGCCAGCCAGGATCTCTGTTTGAGGGCATGATAGCCCATTTTTATTAAAAGAAAGTTCAAAAAGTCAAACAGTAATCTTCCCTCGCAGTGAGTTTCAACACTATAGTATACTTCAGTCTCCTGCTACTGGCATAAATGATATTCAGCCGTCCTGGCTTACAAAACGATAGATAGCCTACCTGGCTAATAACTGTAGTTAGCCCTCCTGGCTGATAAGCGATCAGCCGCTGTGTAATCATGGGTCACCTGTGCCTCCTCGCAGATGTGGTTGACCAGCCTGTCTCCTGCAGCCTTAGACCCCTGGAGACTGCCTGTCTCCCTCTCTGGAGCCGTCTCCCACTGTGTGACACAGAACCCTGGTCCTGACTCTCTTAACAGGACCCCACCCAGCTGGATAATCAGTGTCCCAGTAGGTCTTAAAATCCAGATCCAGGACTGGGGATTTCATCCCACCCAGATTGCTATGAAATCTCCAAGCTCCAGGTCCCGAAACAGAATTTTTAACCAGTACAGAACCGCGCTATAGCCGAAAGACGGCTACAGCGCGGCTCTGAACATCCGGGAGGACGTCCATGGACATCCTGCCTCGTGCGTGCTCCCCACGCGCACTCGCAGCCTGCGGCGGCACACTCTTGCTGCCGCTGCACGCTGCGTGGGCGTGCCCACGGGTCGGGCGGACTCAGTGTCCGCCCGAGACCCGCTGATCACTTGTAGCAAGTAAACACGGTGTAAACACGGTGGTTCTCCATTCTGTGAATGGGACATAGCAGATCTACTGATCCCTGTCACTGGGATCAGTTAGATCTGTTATGTCCTGACCAGCCCACCCCCCCCCCCACAGTTAGAACACACCCAGGGAACACTGTTAACCCCTTCAATGCCCCCTGCAGGTTAACCCCTTCACTGCCAATGACATTTATACAGTAATCAGTGGACATTTAAATTTCTGATTGTTGTATAAATGTCATTGGTCCCAAAAATGTTTCTAAAACATCCGACATGTCTGCTGCAATATCGCAGTCCCGATTAAAATCGCAGATCGCCGCCATTACTAGTAAAAAAAAAAAAAATAGTAAAAACGCCATAAATCTATTCCCATAGTTTGTAGACGCAATTGCTTTTGCGCAAACCAATCAAAATACACAGATTGCGATTGTTTTTACCAAAAATATGTAGAAGAATATATATTGGCCAAAACTGATGAATAATTTTCTTTTTTATATTTTTTTTGGATATTTATTATAGCAAAAAAGTAAAAAATATTGTTCTTTTTTCAAAATCATCGCTCTTTGTTTGTTTATAGCGCAAAAAATAAAAACCGCAGAGGTGATCAAATACCACCAAAAGAAAGCTCTATTTGTGGGAAGAAAATTATAAAAATTTTGTTTGGGTACAACGCTGCACGACCGCGCAATTCTCATTCAAAATGCGACAGCGCTGAAAGTCTAAAATTATTCTGGGCAGGAGGGGGGTTTAAGTGCTCAGTAAGGAAGTGGTTAAAGAACTGAGGAAACTGAAAAGCCAATTTCCTCCCAAATAGCAAATCCCCTGGAGCCCCTCAACCTGCCAGGTTGAGAATCCTGTGTCATCCTCCTGTTGGGGTACCACACTACCGCATAGGTTATGAAACACCTTTAACATTACAGAACAGATCCAACTGAACATGACTAAAAGAGGTTTGCTTGGGTTTGGCTATGGGTTTGTCTGAACCTACAGTATCTCACAAAAGTGAGTACACCCCTCACATTTTTGTAAATATTTTATTCTATCTTTTCATGTGGCAACACTGAAGAAATTACACTTTGCTACAATGTAAAGTAGTGAGTGTACAGCTTGTATAACAGTGTAAATCTGCCTCAAAATAACTTAACACACAGCCATTAATGCCTAAACCGCTGGCAACAAAAGTGAGTACACCCCTAAGTGAAAATGTTCAGATTGGACCAAATTAGCCATTTTCGGTGTCATGTGACTCGTTAGTGTTACAAGGTCTCAGGTGTGAGCTGGAGCTGCAGCATGGTGGCCAAGACCATACAGAAGTTTAACAGGACAGGTTCCACTCAGAACAGGCCTCGCCATGGTCGACCAAAGAAGTTGAGTGCACATGCTCAGCGTTATATCCAGAGGTTGTCTTTGGGAAAGAGAGTGCTGCCAGCTAGGGATGGGGGTCAGCCTGTCAGTGCTCAGACCTGACGCCGCACACTGCATCAAATGGTTCTGCATGGCTGTCATCCCAGAAGGAAGCCTCTTGTAAAAATGATGCACAAGAAAGCCCTCAAACAGTTTGCTGAAGATAAGCAAACTAAGGACATGGATTACTGGAACCATGTCCTGCGGTCTGATGAGACCAAGATAAACTTATTTGATTCAGATGGTGTCAAGCGTGTGTGGCGGCAACCAGGTGAGGAGTGCAAAGACAAGTGTATCTTGCCTACAGTCAAGCATGGTGGTGGCAGTGTCATGGTCTGGGGCTGCATGAGTGCTGCTGGCACTGGGGAGCTACAGTTCATTGAGGTAGCCATGAATGCCAACATGTACTGTGACATACTGAAGCAGAGCATGATCCCCTCCCTTCGGAGACAGGGCCGCAGGGCAGTATTCCAACATGATAACGACCCCAAACACTGCCAAGACAACTGCTGCCTTTCTAAAGAAGCTGAGGGTAAAGGTGATGGACTGGCCAAGCATGTCTCCAGACCTAAACCCTATTGAGCATCTGTGGGGCATCCTCAAATGGAAGGTGGAGGAGCGCAAGGTCTCTAACATCCACCAGCTCCGTGATGTTGTCATGGAGAAGTGTATGAGGACTCCAGTGGCAACTTGTGAAGCTCTGGTGAACTCCAAGCCCAAGAGGGTTAAGATAGTGCTGGAAAATGGTGGCCACACAAAATATTGACACTTTGGGCCCAATTTGGACATTTTCACTTAGGGGTGTACTCACTTTTGTTGCCAGCGGTTTAGACATTAATGACTGTGTGTTGAGTTATTTTGAGGGGACAGCAAATTTGCACTGTTATACAAGCTGTACACTCACTACTCTACATTGTAGCAAAGTGTAATTTCTTCAGTGTTGTCACATGAAAAGATAGAATAACATTTTTACAAAAAATGTGAGATACTGTATGTTCTGTGAAACCTATAAGTCAGATGTCTTTCCTGAGCCAATCATTTTCAGCTGGGACATTCCCCACCCAACAGCTGCATGCAAGCAAAGGGGCAGGGATGCTCATGACCTAATATATTATAATGTATTTTATTAAAAAAACAAAAACCTGTTGGCATAACTGCTAAACCAAATGCCTACAGGACACTTTCACCCCCTTCCTGCCCAGGCCAATTTTCGGCTTTCAGCACTGTTATACTTTGAATGACAATTGCGTGGTCATGCAACACTGTTCACATATGTAATTTTTTATCATTTTTTTCACACAAATAGAACTTTGTTTTAGTGGTATTTAATCACTGCTGGGTTTTTTATTGTTTGCTAAACAAATGAAAAACCAAATATTTTGAAAAAGTTTTTTTTCTTAGTTTCTCTTATAACATTTTGCAAACATGTAATTTTTCTCCTTCACTGATGCAAGCTGATGGGACTGCACTGATAGGCTGCGCTGATGGGTACTTATGAGGCAGCACTGATGGCCACTGATTAGGCTGCACTGATAGGCAGCACTGATGGGCACTAATAGTCTCTACTAATTGGGCACTGATGAGGTGGCACTGATGTGGTGGCACTTATGAGCACTAATTAGGTGGCACTGATGAGGTGGCACTGATGGGCACTGATGAGGAGGCACTGGTGGGCACTGAATCAAAGAAATATATATATTCTCGAGCTTATGGTGTGTAATATATGGGTAATATGTGCTCTTAATAGGTCGCTGCTCTAATAAAGTGCTGTGCCTTAAGTATAAATTAACTTGTGTAATGCGCTACCCAGAATTGGGGAACCTACCCCCTATTAGACATCATGATTAATGTGTAAACCAAGTAATTCCTAATAATAAACAATATATAAATGAATAATACATAAATGCATCAACATTATCTTCATAAAGTCTGTGATATTAAATCTTCATGATTGTGTCTTCATTGTAAATCTTCATTGCACTCTCCTTCAGTGTGCCCACTCACTCTCCAGCTGCTATGGACCCCCAATGACAGGAGTCAAAAGCTCTTTATAAGTATCCTCGGTATGCTGGTCCTTGTTGTGCTTCTCACTGGCTTGGCTCCTCAGTACTGATAGGCTGTACTAATGGGCACTGATGAGACAGCACTGATTAGCACTGGTGAGGTGGCACTGATGGGCACTAATGAGGAGGCACTGGTGGGCACTGATTACGAGGCACTGATATGCAGCACTGATAGGCAGCACTGATGGATATTGATAGGCAGTACTGATAGGCACTAATAGACAGCACTGAAGGGCGCTGATAGGCGGCACTGATAGGCAGCACTGATGGGCATCGATAGGCAACGCTGATGGGGAGGCACTGATTGGCGGCACTAATCGGCACTGATAGGCAGCACTGATGGAGAGGCACTGATAGGCGGCACTGATAGGCGGCACTGATTGGCAGCACTGATGGGCACTGTTGGGGCTGCACTGCTCAGTGCCCTGATTATCAGTGTATATGTCCCCTTTCACACTTCATGCTTACCAGTTCTCCTCTCCTCACACTTGGACACAGCTGATCATGTGGTAAAGGGTGGCTGTGATTGGCCCTTTACCCTGATCTGTGATCAGCTGTGTATGAAGGACACAGTGATCACAGAGCATGCTGGATGTGTGGCGCAGTGGGCGCGAAGGAGCGTGGTTCTGGAGGACATCAATAGACACCCTCCCAGGACTAGACAACCGTGCTGTAGACATCATTCAGCTATAGAGCGGTCGGCAAGTGATTAAAGTATAACAAAAGGTACAATTCTTCTTTTTTTTTGACATTTGGATAGAGAGGAGAGGGAATACAAACACCATTTTTTTTCTGTCTGTGACCCCATTAGGGAGGTTCACTCCCTCTATCTGTCATGTTTACCATTATCACTGAAAGTGAAATAACATTTTAAAATTTGGGGTTTTCGCTATGACAGCAATAGAAGATAACTCTTCCAAATGGGGAAAATAGTTCTAGTGACCCTGGTGACAGCTAGAGATTTTCTCACTTCACTGTTTTGGCTATGGGATAGGAAGTAAAGGGAAATTTCCTCAAATGGGACATGGCAGGAAAAAAAACTGACAGGTTATAATCCTTCCTTACTCTATTCAAAATAAAAAAAAACCTTTGCCTTTAGTTTTACTTTAAAAGCTGAAGTTAGTCTCTAATTTGTCTCTTCCTCGAAGTTCAAAACTACAATTCCATCTAGACAACTCTGTCCATAGGTGACAGCGCTTCCTGTGATTTCATTGCAGGACGAATGGCTTTGTCACCCTGCTAAGCACTTCCACATTTGTAATGTGACACAGTATGCATGACAATGCATGCATTCGATGCTGTGTGACCCGGAACAGGAAGTTGTCTTGTCCCTCTGGTGCAGCGTTTCTCAATCTTTTTTCAGTCAAGGCACCCTTTAAAAATTATGGACAGTCTTGAGGCACCCCAATCTAAAATGTAAAAAACTATTCTAGTTTTACATAATGCACAACATCCACATATCCAAGTAGGACACCCGAAGTTAGAGGTGATTTATTCTTTCAAAACAAATATACTTTTGCACACTGGTACTGTCTAGTATTCCAATGTTTCTCTTCTCCCTCAGTTTTTCTCCATCGCTCAGCTAATGTGACCCCACTGCTGATGGAGAGGGGCAAGGGAGGTCAAACAAGGATGCTATGCAGGCGACCCGGACTCCTCCTTTTCAACTGATGACGCCATTGGTTGTTAGGACCCCGGCAGCTAGAGGGTTGTAATGGTGCACAATGAAAACTAGTGTAACTAAAAATGCAGCCTTCATCCACACTCTGACTTGTATACAATTTTTGGGCAATTTGTAGACATTTTGCCAAGGTACCCCTGAAGAAACCTCAAGGCATCCCTGGGTGTCTGGGCACCCTGGTTGAAAAAGGCTGCTCTGGTGAATAAGGACAGGCTAGCTGTAGCAAACCAGAGACGTAGCGTTGTTTTTTTTTTGGCCTTCCTCTGGATCAGCTGTGGTCATAGGCTTATGTATATTCAGGTTTATTTATTTATTTATGTATTCTATTTATTTTTCTTTTTTACTTTTTGTTGAACTGGACTTTTGTCTTTTTTCAACCCAACGATGCGTCTATGAACCTGTTGCTGTGGACTGCATGTGCAAAGTATAGGCTTAATTTAAGCAATCGCTAACGAACGATGATAGCAAAACAGGTCATTTGGAGCTATCGCCATTTTGTCTTGAATTAGCACCAAACGTCTCCAACATCTGTGTTTTTGTCTAGCAGATATGCCAGCTCATGCTTGGCATAGTCCGTCATTCTTACAGTGAGAGTTTCCAAGACCAGGAATGATTCAATAGCCAATTATAAATCATTAGTAAACTGTGCTTTCTCTAGTTATGGCTAAGAAAAGCTAAATTAAATTGAATCCCTAGGACTATGTTCTTTACTATGACTAATTATTTAAACAAAGATGAATCTACTGTGGACACAAACACTCATGTAGAACAAAGTCCATGACAAATTTCCATGTTGATCTAATGAAGAGAACGACTTGCACAACATCTGGGTGCTGTATGATACGCAGTAATTTAAAGCCTTTCTAAAGCGCGTTGACATATGGTGTATTAAATGTACAACACTTTAGGAGCGTACACGTGTACTTTTTCTGAAAATATGTTTTCCTTAAGCTGGACAACTCCATCTGCACTTGTTTGTAATATATCTCTCTTATGACTTCTGGACAGTTTGCATTATGATCACTCGGCAGCAGAAGAGCAATGAATTTGCACAAAGTGCTATCACTCCTAGAAACCAATGAGATTTTGACCCCCCAAAATCAGATCAGAGAAAGATCATTCTGATTGGCTGTTTTATGTTACTGCATATTACAAATGTGTGCTTTCCTTATTTAGCATACTGAAAAGAGACGTATGAGGTTTTTAAAAAAAAATGCATACTCACCCCTATGCTATAGTATCTGTGTGATGCTTTAGCTGTCTTATGTTGACTCTAAGGTCGAGAACTGAGCAATCAAATAACCACTGAATGCTCAGTTCTTGGTCTGCTTGGAGTGGAGAGCAGTGACTATCAGTGTGTGCAGGGGGTGTGCCAGGTGTGCCTGGGAAAACCCTAATCACTATGTGTAGTGCTGATACCCCTACTCCCAGGGCTTTCCCCCATGTTGCCCCCCCTCACCCCACAGTGTTGCTGGCTTCCTTCCTCTCCTCTCCCCCCAGCTGCTGTGAAGGATGTTTCAGGATGGAGAGTGGGGGAAGGGGATAATAAATATGTCATTTATCAGAGCCTTCCCTTTCTAAATGAACACAGTGAGCACACTCACTGTGTTCATTCATAACTGAAGCATAGTAAACTGGTCGTTAATGAACAGGAAGCCACTCAGCACAGAGCACTTCCAATTCATTTACTGTCCAGTGCAGCTGAGGCTGCAGAGAAAGGCATGTGTGTTTGAGCTTTGGGGTGCACAAACCTATGGTCTCTGCTCTGCTTCTCCAGCACTCACTGGAGCACTTGGCAGAAAAAGGGACAGGGGTGGCTGGCTGCATGTCTCAGCTGTGCACTGAGAAATGGAGCCAGCTGTCAATCAA
Source organism: Glandirana rugosa (assembly GCA_018402905.1). Lineage (NCBI taxonomy): Eukaryota > Metazoa > Chordata > Amphibia > Anura > Ranidae > Glandirana > Glandirana rugosa. The sequence goes on from BLSH010134353.1 coordinate 275,820, forward strand.
TCATCTGGGTGGATCCTGACATTATTGTCGGGATCCTTCCAGATCCTGGAGCGGCTCTGTGATGTCAGCTGACAACGAACAATAGCCCACTCTCAGCTGACTCTCAGTCACAGGCAGTGGTGGCTTGTCCATAGAGGGTGCACGGGCGCCGCCCCCCCATCCATGCATCCGGCCCCCTGATCTACATATCGGGGCATTGGACTATGGATTCTATTGGGGGGGGGGTGCTTTTTTGAAACAGGTGATTAGAGCTAGAGGCTTTAATAGGCTTCAAAAAAGGGTGGGCCCGGGGCGCAGAGCACTGCACCCCGATCCCTCCCAGTTGTGTGATGATAGCAAGTTAATTTTTGCTATTTTCACACTAAAGTTCCTCCCCGCCAATCACGAGGCAGGTGGTGAGATCATTGCTGTTTAATACAATGTGCAATCCCCGCAGAATACAAATCTTCATATTGTTCTGACAATATCATAATCCATGAAACCTCAAACACATACAGTATGTACCTGCATTTGATGCCCTAGACATTGTTACGCATCCGCTCTTTGCCTGCTTTATCTTTACCATCTAGGTTAATACCTTTATTGAAACGTGAACTTCACTGTTGCATTATTTGTATGGAATCTTTCTGTCCTTTCTGATTTCAGACTTGTATTTATGTCTGTAAATTTTGCTTTTCTATTCTAATAAAATGAAATTGAACACACAAATAAAAATAATACACTGTGGACTGCTAACTGAAAAGTTTGAATAAAGTAGATCTGGATTTGCTGGTTGGGATAAAAAAATGTTGGTTGTCCATGCTGCACTTTTAAAACATATTTGCTCCCATCATATATTCAGCAAATGGAGAAAACGTGCACATACATCCTTGTATGATTTCCCTTCATTTCCTCAGGTCTAACAGCTGTCATCAAGGAACCTGCCACTGCAAATCTACTTAAAGTGGTTACATACCCCCAAAACACATTATATATAATAAGCCTATAATAAGACTTACCTGTAGGTAAAATGAATATCCCCTAAACCTGTACGGTTTAGGAGATACTCCACTTGCATGCAGCCGCTGACATCAGCGGCGCATGCGCAGTGATGTACCGGTGAAGGCCTGACGCATATCGCCGGACCTTGCCGGAAAGTCTGCAGGAAAGATAGGCTCCTGTGTGCATGTGCAGGAGTGATGGCTCGCGGCTCCGGCCACTCACAGCGTCGGAGCCGCGTACCCGGGAGGGCCCCCCAAGGGAAGATGTCTGCTCCCTCTGCAGGGACGGAGCAGCCCATGTTGGATCTTCGTTCTAAGGTAGGTATTTCATAATGAGCTAGTATGTGGTGCATACTAGCTCATTATGCCTTTGCCTTACAGGTTTTTTTTTTACTATACAACCTCTTTAAGCCATCAGTAAAATTTGCATATCAAATGATTCAATAGGGCAGATGCCATCATTATCCAAACACCTTCTTACAAGAGCTCTTTTTAACAGGAATAAAAAGAAACTGCTTTTCCCAGCTCACTACCAAGATCACATGGGCTCTGGCTACCAATCAGTTCTGAGTTGATCAGCAGTAGGACAAGAGATTAAAAAAACCAATGTGTACAAAAATTATTACATACCAAACATTTAAACAAGGTTTCTAATATACATCAACACACACTGATAGTTTGTATGCGTCTCTTTTATGTGTTTATTTTAAAAAATGTTAATAAGACTCTGGTTACCCTTAAAGTGAGCCTGTCAGCACAGTGTCACTTTAAAGTGATTGTAAATGATCACCTTATAAAACAACCCATCCAGTTTAAAATTGGCATGAAAGGTAAAACATTTGTGTATTTTTTAAGTGATCACCTTCCCTCTGTTCTCAGCTGCATAAGAGCTGGGGGAGGAGAAGCAGTAGCACACTGGGCTTCCCAGGGAATGGCAGGGTGGGGGGGGGGCGGTATGTGTCAGGACAAGTCTGATCGTTGGCACACTGGGTTCCCAGCATAGCTAGGGAATGGACCATGGTTTGTTCTCCTGCTTGGTGTGGTCAGTTTTTAATAGGAAAGCAAAGGGACTGGCGGGCACACCAGGGTTTTCCCACCAAAACATGTTTAAAATGACTTGTCATTGACTGCCTCACTACCTCTGCTGTAAGTCTGTTCAAAGCTTCAACAACTCTTTTCCTAAATTATACTTTCTAAGGTTAGTTGCAACTTTCCTGCTGCTAGTTGGAGGTCATGCATGACTTTCTGGATTGATGACTCAGAAAGTACTGAACTATACTTGCCATGGGCTCAGGTGTGTTTGGATCCAAGCACAAACCCACCAGAGGGAGCGTACCAGAAAATTGTTATTATAGTGGGCCAATCATAAATGTCTAAGGCATTCCCTGCCCCACAGTCGCACATATACACCAGTCTCAAGAAAGACTCAATTTGGCTGCCACCAGATAAGACTAAAGCCTGGTGCACACTATGAGATTATCAAACGAATTATCGTCTTTTTTTTTTTCTTTTGCATGCTAGTCTCCATATCGAAAATAAAAGAGGCTACTAAAGTTATGAAAATTCACATAAGACAGAATAAAAATTCGGAAGTGGTGTAATGTTTTGTATTTTCGGATGACAACTGTACTGATAAATCGTACGATCTGGTATCAATTTTCGTGCTTGTCCCATTGGATAATTTTGCATGAATACAATGATAGAGAGGAGACAGATGGCGGAGGAAGCTGCCACAGGAGAAGACACCACAGCCCGCTGTGTTTTTAACCCTAGATCGGGTAAGTGCCAGACCGCCTGCCGGCCGCCCAGGGAGTGGGGGGTGCTGTCAGTGCCGTGCTGCCAGCCGCCCAGGAGGGGGTGGTTGTTTGCCGCCCCCCCCATCAGAAAAACACATTAGCCGCCACTGGTGGCGATTGCGGTAAAGAGCCGACGTGGATCTTTACCCACGTGATCGGCTGCGTCCAATCACAGCCGGTCACATGTAAACAAGGAAGTGCCATTTATCGGCTCTCCTCGACTCACACTGACAGAGTGTGTGGCGAGGAGAGCCGATCAGCGGCATCGCCTCGCAGGGGAAACCTGTACAAGTAATCAGGGAACTGATCATCAGTGCCCTGATTACAGTACAGCCCCAGCAGTGCCCTTTAGTGATACCAATCGGTGCCCATTAGTGACACCAATCAGTGCCCATCAGTGACACCGATCAGTGCTGCTTTTCAGTGTCCATCAGTGCCTGCTCGTCAGTGCCGCCTATTAGTGCCCATCACCAGTGCCACCTATCCGTTCCGCCTATCATTGCTCACCAGTGCTGCATATCAGTGCACATCAGTGCTAACTATCAGTGCCGCCTATCATTACTCTTCAGTGCCGCATATCAGGGCCACCTCTCAGTGCCCATCAGTGCG
>BLSH010134353.1:288104-299168 GCA_018402905.1 Glandirana rugosa
CCATTTTGTGTTGGATTGAAGAGAGATTTATTTTTAAGGCCACTGTTAATCACTGTGGTCTCTACATTGCCTGTTGAAGTGGGCTGGGAGGCTTTATTAAGGAAAAATCTTTTCATATTAAGGGTCCTGATATATTTGTGTACATCCACAAACATATCAAATTTATTGATCGGTCTCTTGAGACCACACTTTAAGCCCAAATTAAGGATATTTGCTTCCTTTGGAGTTAATTGCACCCCTGCCAGGTTGTATATTCCACTTAATGAGCATCCAATTTTCTTTTTTTGGACCCTCCGTCCTGCTCTACATCCCCTCCCTCCCTTCTTTGCACCGCCGGGAGGGTATCCCTCCTGTGCTGAGGGAGAGCTGTGGGTCTCCCCGACTCTTGATAATTCCTCTCCCCCCAAGGGTCCAAATGGTCGGACCTCCTGGGTGTCACTTTGTTATGAAACTAGCATGAAAAAAACCCCCAAAAAAACGATCATTAGTCCGATATTCTCATCCTGTGTACGCAGCTTTAGGCTCTGAAGGTAAGAGAGGGCAGACAATGCTGGGAAATTCAAGTATAGTAAATGAAGATATTTGCCTGTTTTATTGTCCATCGGGATTGTAACATGCCTTATTCTTAATCAGTATCATGTGTAGATGAAGCCATACATTATGCGAATTTTGTTAGTATCTTGAGGTATCTAATCAGTTTTCTTTGCTTACCACTGGTAAACCATTGTCATTGAACTACTATAGATCTTGTACAAGAAATTTTTGGTCTAATTTATCAATTGATTTTGTGGGCAAGAGTATATGAGATAAACAAGACAGTAATTAGATTTCCACATTAGGGAACATATAAATAAGATTAAAACTCATTGTCCTAATGTGGCTAAACACTTTATGGAGAATGCAGGCCCTTTAAATGTATGATTTTCTTTAATGCTCAATGAAAGAGCATTTAGGCCTAAACAAGGAGGCAACTGTGAAAAATATCTGAACTGCAAGAAGCTTATGTGGATTCAAAGGTTAGGAGAATCTTTGTGGATTAAATTTTGATTCAGAGATGTATTGGAAACCTGAATGTGGACTTCAATCTTACTTTAGCTGTCCTGAGCATTACATAGTAGGCTCAATTCACAAAGATTTAACACAAGGATCTCTATTTAGGCTTTTGTTTAGATGATGTATCTTTTTTTTAGCCATGTGACTGTAAGGCCTCGTTTACACTTGCTTCAAAGCATGGCATTGGACACGCTTTTTTAAAGCACTCTGAATGGCAATCAAAGCACCTGTCACTAAATAAAATGGTTACCTTACAGTCCTGTTCACACTGTTGTGTTTACTTTGCTTTGCTCCAAAAATGATACCTCATGTCACTTTCTTGGTGTTTCAAAGCCTCCATAGAAGTCTATGACAACACTCGCTTACAGCACCCAAATATTCTACTTCATGGCTCCCCCATAATTGTGCATAGTGGTGGCTTGCCATTCCCCCCTTTTTCTTTTCTCCTCTTCACATTGTTTCCTTGGGTATATTGGAAACATCTTTTAGACACAAATACACTTTTCTTTAAATATTACTTATACAATTACATATATATCGTTACACATACCTGTATATATTTTTCAGATTAGTGTGGACAAGATGCGCCCCCATATCCCATATATCTCATGGACCACACTTTCGCAACCTGGCCTGCTCCTTGGATGTTCCCCCGATCTGGATGGGTTTTTCCTGCCTCAGCCCCGGGTCAGAGGCTGTATCTGACACCCCCTTTTCCCTCTTTTTAGAAGCTGGGCCAACTTTTTAAGCTGACTTGTAAGTATCAGATCTCTTGCCCCTTTAAGATCATTTCTTTTCCCCGTGTAGGAAATTTCTTTACTATTTAAAATTTTATATAATATATTTTTTGTTTACTTACCTACATCTATAGATATCGCCTACATCATACTCCTGATGAGTGTACAGGATCCACGAAACACGTAGAGTTTTTAGGATGTCAAGACAGCTTGGTTCTTACAACTTACATCCGTCATGTATTTGTTCATGTATATACCATCATGTATCAGCACAACTATGAATTTATTTCACCAGTCATGTGTAGTTCTCTATGTCAGCTTGTTCTAATGGCCTTTTTAATGGTTTTACTACTTAAAAATTTCATTATGTATTTCGAAATCATGGAATATTTCATTTTGATTGGTAATAAATTTTCTAAACATATACATTCTACGTATCATTATTTTTGAAGTGACTTGCCTCAGTTCCACGACCACTTTTTCCATTGCTTATATGCATAATAGGGGTGGAGGCATGTCACTGTGGTTGTATCAGGTCACACTTCTTTTTCCTTATCGCTTACAGCACCTAAAGGTTTTCAGAGGCTTTTATTCAGAGTTAGCTTCATTTTGTTTTAGAGGTACAAGATATCCCAGGATGCACTGGGAAACCAACAAGCGAACCAGAATGATGTCATCAGCAGTCAGTTCCAGTTCATGTGTATATATTCGGGGAGTGTCTGGTGCAGATGTCATATCTGGTGTACAGAGTGGAGCAGTTGGAAGGTGATCAGGGTCCGGACTGGTGCAGAGCAACTGGCAGATGGCACACATGGTGTGCAATATGGCAATGTGATAGCGGAAGGTGAATGGGGACTGGAGAGAGAAGACTATGCGGCAGAGGATCAGTAGAGCCGGGGGACTGGAGCAGGAGAAACTAGCAGATATCACATGGGAGCAATATAGTGGGAGGTGAGCAGGGATTAGAGAAAGTGGATTATCAGCAAACTAGAGGAACGGCAGAGCTGGGGGTTATTATTAAGTGGGGGGATAAGCAGAGCTGGCGTCTCTTACTGAGTGGAATATTGGCAAAGCCAGGGGTACTACTGAGTGAGGTATCAGCAGAGCTGGGGGTACTACTGAGTAGCGGATCTGTTGAATGACAGTACTAATAAGCTGGAGATTTGCTGAGTGAGGGTATTACTGTGCTGGGGTTTAACTGGGCCCCTTTAAAAAAAATAGAAAATCAACGCACACGGGACATTTAGCTAAGCTTCATTAAAGCTCCACAGCTCCAAAGCATCACAGACGCAACACAGCAGCATCAAAAAGCATGTTGAAGCAGTAGGTGCTTTAATGTGTGTTAAAGTCAAAGCAAGTGTAAACGAGCCCTAATTTTCAAATCTTACTGGAGTCAGCTAAAAATAACTGTCACTTTTTTGAAAATAAGGATCTTTAACCTGGTGTGTTGTTGAAGTGAGTTTTTTTGTATTTAAATTTTTTTTGCATTATTGCTGTGTCATCATAGTTTGTGTTTGATAAAATATGTATCTTTCCAGTATATAAATATGAATCTTTGCATATTGTTTCTGCTTGTAATACCTTGTATTTTCTTGTAAATGTAGTGTTAATCCTATTTGATACAGTGTAACTCCTCTTCTGCCTCTATCATTGTTATTGTCATGTATATTGATTATTTGGCTTGAAAAAGGCCTTTTATGCTCCAAACTGTTGCTTATAAAAGCTCTTGGTACTGCAAACCTCATGTTTCATATTAAGTTATGCTGGCTGTCCATGGTGTGTTCAGCTTTGCTTTTATTGTTACCCCCTCTCTATCTTTCCCTCAGTGGCAGCTGGTGCTGTATATTTTTGGGGGGGGGGGCGCAAACAAGACCCCCTGGAGGTTGGTTGGCCCTGCACTTGCTTCGGCTCCTTCCTGCGTCTCCTCGGCGGCTTCACTCTGTGCCTCAGCTTCACGGCGGTTTTGTCCTCAGCAGCTTCCCTCCTCCTTCCCTCGGTACGGCTGCCAATCGCTTCTCCTCTCGCCCAATTGGGTCTCAGAACCCGCTTCTTGATTGGCCGGGAGGAGAATCAGGAAGACAATAACGAATATTTAATATATATATATATATATATATATATATATACTCACTGTGGAGCCTAAAAGGTTAATCCTCTGCATTGTGTAAAAAGGCTGTTTGATCCTATCTTCTCCTTCCACTGTCCCCTGATAATTTCCTGATAAGACAGAGTCTATGGAGTCAGGCTGCACATGCTCAGTTTTTTGTCTATAGCTAGAGAGGTTTTTTGTCTTGGGAGAGTGCATGTGATCAGCACAGGGCCAATCAACACTGTCCAGACAGAGGGTCAGTGGTCTTGCAGTCTCATAGGAGAGTCAGAATACTCCTCCAAAAAGCTTTAACCAGTGCTCAGCTGGACACTGATAGAAGTCACAAGACTGCTATATACTGCTGATGAGAAAAGGTATTTAGCAGTTTATATTTACTAAAATAATTGCATTACCATGTTCTGTGTACTGCGAGAGACCAGATATAGTGAATGCAGGGTCCTGAATTTAGTAACACTTTAATGTTGAATTTAAATCACAGGTCCATATTAAGTTGAATATATAGTCAATTTTCCAGATATCTCTTTTCTTTTTGGTATGGTGAGGAATAAAACAATGTAAATATTTTAATCAGAAAACTATGAAATATTGCATATTGCAGCCTAAAGGTAGAGCTCTAGCCTCCTTTTTCACATTTCCCAGTGTCTACTTTGGTAGAAAAAAAATCTCTTGTCTACAGCGCTCAGTAGCTCAACTGAAGTTGAAATTTTAAAACCATTTGAATGATCAAATGGGTGACTTGTTCCTTCTCCATCCTCAATAATTTTATGTAAGATTTTAGTGAGGGATATCCTGCCTAATAGGATATACGTTTAGCATAAAAAGAGAGGTTTTTGATGCATACTTTTTCAAACAAATGTGAAGCCACACTGCTGTGTCAAGCAAGGCACCTCTGCAATGTGTGGTTCCTGAACATAAACTGTCTGAATTCCCATCATGGTAATGAATAAATTGAGTGCAGGTATGCCTTGGAAGTAAATAAGTATGCACATATTAGAATAAATAAAACATACATTTAAAATGCATGAATTAAAAAATATACAGTTAAAATAAAACTAGCCCAAAACCATTTTAATTTCCCTGTAGAATATTTGAGAGGCTCCAAGCAAGCTAAACCTAAATTTCAACAAAAATCTTTACTAACAATATATGGCCATTGCTAAGCATCTTCGAAACGTGTAACCTGCTGGGTTTCAAGCATTTATTAAAAAAAAAGGGGGGAGGGTTCTGGTGTGTGTATATATATATATATATATATATACTGTATATATTAACATTGGGGCCAGTATCCGTTATTTGGATTTTATGTGCAATCCTGTTCTTCATCTGAAATGTGGCAAGCTGAGATATTATACCACACAAAGCTTCAATCTCTTTCTGGCTTTTCCATAATACTCGGTGGAATTTCTCTGCTCTAAGAAAAGCTGTTTCGGAGCAATAAATTCCATAAAATGTCCAGAGATAGCCTTCTGTTTCTATGCCAGGTTAATCATGAATCAGCACTTGTATGTGGCCAGGAAAGAAGATAAAATTTCATGATGCAGTTTATATAGACTATTTATGAGAATAATACCAACAGCAATAAAAACATTGATTTATACATCATCAAAGGCCATAAATGCCCATTCTATTAGTAGAACACTTTATTATAAGCAATCAGCTGAAACATATAATTTCCTCTGTCTAATTTTAAGTCTTTTAGTAGAAGATAATGACTTAGCTGGGGCTTTGAAGCTCAGTGTTTGTAATGCAGTTTCATAGCTTGTAGTATTAAGTGTAATTTATTAAAAGGGCGCTAAATATCATTTACCAGTTAGTGTAGGTACAAAAATTGCTTAACAACACTCATACATAAATATTCAAAGCTTTAAAGAATTTGTTAGGATGGTGTGCACAAAGTTAAGCAGGGAGTGATATTTTTCTACACTCCACTGACTTCCTTCATGGTAATCGAATGAAATATTGCCTGTAGTAGAAGCTATCAATAAGCTGTACATACAGTAAACATATTTGAATATATGTTGAGATACAGTATAGGGCCAAAAAGTTTTTGGACACCTAACGTTCACACCTATAAGAGCTCTTTGGACATCCTTTTGCAAAGGGTGTGTGTCTGTTGGAGTTTGGGGGCATTCCCCCAAAAGAGCATTTGTAAGGTCAGAGACTGATATTGGACAAGAAGACCTGGATAACATCTGGATTTCCATTTTATCCAAACAGTGTTCAATCGTGTTGAGATCAGGGTTCTGTGCAGGCACTCAAGTCCTTTCAGCTAACATTGTAAGGTGAGTGCCATTCTCTGCAGAATTCATGACTGACCAGTGTTCAAGATGGAAGAAAAGGAAGAGATATACCGTATCTCACAAAAATGAGTACACCCCTCACATTTTTGTAAATATTTTATTATATCTTTGTGACAACACTGAAGAAATGGCACTTTGCTACAATGTAAAGTAGGGAGTGTACAGCTTGTATAACAGTGTAAATTTACTGTCCCCTCAAAATAACTCAACACACAGCCATTAATGTCTAAACCGCTGGCAACAAAAGTGAGTACACCCCTAAGTGAAAATGTCCTAATTGAACCAAAAGTGTCAATATTTTGTGTGGCCACCATTATTTTACAGCACTGCCTTAACCTTCTTGGGCATGGAGTTCACCAGAGCTTCAGAGGTTGCCACTGGAGTCCTCTTCCATGCCTCTATTATGACATCACGGAGCTGGGGGATGTTAGAGACCTTGCGCTCCTCCATCTTCCATTTGAGGATGCCCTACAGATTCTCAATAGGGTTTAGGTCTGGAAACATGCTTGGCCAGTCCATCACTTTTACCCTCAGCTTCTTTAGCAAGGCAGTGGTCGTCTTGGAGGTGTGTTTGGGGTTGTTATGTTGGAATACTGGCCTGCGGCCCAGCCTCCGAAGGAAGGGATCATGTTTTGCTTCAGTATGTCACAGTACATGTTGGCATTCATGGTTCCCAATGTTCTCAATGAACTGTAGCTCCTCAGTGCCTGCAGCACTCACGTAGCCCCAGACCATGACACTCTCACCACCGTGCTTGACTGTAGTCAAGACACACTTGTCTTTGTACTCCTCACCTGGTTGCTGCCACATAAGCTTGACACCATCTGAACCAAATAAGTTTATCTTGGTCTCATCAGACCACAGGACATGGTTACAGTAATCCATGTCCTTAGTCTGCTTGTCTTCAGCAAACTGTTTGCAGGCTTTCTTGTGCATCATCTTTAGAAGAGGCTTCCTTCTGGGACGACAGCCATGCAGAACAATTTGATGCAGGGCGTGGCGTATGGTCTGAACATTGACAGGTTGACCCCCCACCCCTTCAACCTCTGCAGCAATGCTGGCAGCACTCATACATCTATTTCCCAAAGACATCCTCTGGATATGACGCTGAGCGTGTGCACTCAACTTCTTTGGTCGACCATGGTGAGGCCTGTTCTGAGTGGAACCTGTCCTGTTAAACTGCTGTATGGTCTTGGCCATCATGCTGCAGCTCAGTTTCAGGGTCTTGGCTATCTTTTTAAAGCCTAGGCCACCTTTATGTAGAGCAACAATTCTTTTTTTCAGATCCTCAGAGAGTTCTTTGCCATGAGGTGCCATGTTGAACTTCCAGTGACCAGTATGAGAGAGTGAGAGCGATAACATCAAATTTAACACACCTGCTCCCCATTCACACCTGAGACCTTGTAACACTAATATGTCACATGACATCGGGGAGGGAAAATTGCTAATTTGGCCCAATTTGGACATATAGTTACAGTACTTCGGGGTGTATTCACTTTTGTTGCCAGCGGTTTAGACATTAATGTTTGTCTGTTGAGTTATTTTGAGGGGACAGAAAATTTACACTGTTATACAAGCTGTACACTCACTACTTTACATTGTAGCAAAGTGTCATTTCTTTAGTGTTGTGACATGAAAAGATATAATAGAATATTCACATAAATGTGAGGGGTGTACTCACTTTTGTGAGATACTGTATTTGGTCGCAACATGTTGTCTGCGCTTTGTGCTCTTGTAGCATTTGTAATATTAATAAATTACTTTTGGACTCTTCAAACCATGGTTTGGTGCTCTGCTTGGCTCATTTATGCGTGAATTTCTCAATTTGGCTAACTCGGGGGGGGGGGGGGGTGGGTCTGGGGGATGGTTATGCGCTGTACTGTTATATTTTGTTAGTAAATTATGCTTACTTACTACATGCTCCCCTGTAATTTACTTACAAATTAACATTTTCTGAATACTAAGATTGCGTCCCATATAAAATAATTTTGTTTAAGGATTTATACTTACTTTTTTTAAAGCTGATCTAAAGTCAATTTTACATTGCATGTACAGTACATAACTGCCTTTCCTGCACTTTACTTTAAGGCCTCATACACATGGGCGTTCTGAAAAACGAACTGTAAAGGTAGTACCGACGCCAGGAAAAAAGTGACGTTAAAAACGCGATTTTATAAGCATTTTGCATTGGCGTCAATGGGCATTCTTTTTTAAAAAGACATCCCTCTACAATTTTCCACTCCCAAATTACCCACAATGCCAAGGAAAATTAATAAAAAATGTTAGATAGTATGTGACGATGCCATTTTGGTTGGAGAGAGAGAGGAGAGAGCAGTTGTGAGTTTGTAGGAGTTTTTTGTCAGCGTTTTTGGTGGTTTCGTGGTGATTTTTTGCGATTTTCTCATGGATCCTTTCATCCAGAAAGTTGATGAGGTAATTTTGCTGATTCTCTTGCGGAGGCTGCGGAGAAGGAGAGAGCTGAAGGTGGAGAGAAGCGGCAGAAGTCATCAATTTTGGATGCATCCTATGGTATCCCAGCGGCTCTCGGTGGGATACTTCACCAATATTTACGCTCAACTGCGTATACATCCGTAAAAATTTGTGAACTTTACTCGGATGTCTGTGACGGTGTTCGATGAGCTATTGGAGAGGCTCAGGCCCAGGCTGGTGAGGATGGACACTGTAATACGGCGCTCTGTGTCACCTGAGGAACGGCTGCTGGTTACACTTAGGTAAGTCAATTTTTATTAATAAGTACACATAAGGGTTTAGGGGTGGGGGTTAAGGGGGTAGGGTATAGGGTAGGTTTTAAGGGTGTAGGGGTTAGGGTGAGGGGTAGGGGTTAGGGAATAGGGGTTAGGGGATAGTTTAAGGTTAGGGTTCATGATAGGGGTTGGTAGGGGATGGTATAGGCTTAGTGGATGAAAATAATTAAGTTACATTTTTTTCTTTGTTAGGTTTCTGGCCACAGGACAAATTTTGTATCCCTGCACCATTACTTTCTCCTCGGCGTTGCAACAGTGTCTCAAATAACAGAAACATTTGTGTCAATTTGGGAGGAGCTTCATGAGGTGGTAATGCCAGAGCCCACCGTAGACATTTGGGAATCGGTCGTTGATGGCTTTTGGGAAAAAAACAAGTTACATTCTACAATCCCTAGATGGGAAACACATCAGGGTGAAGAAGCCTCCCCACTTGGATCATCATATTTCAAATGCAAGAAATATTTTTCGGTGGTCCTACTGGCATTGTCTGATGCCCATCTTAAATTCCAGGCTGTGGATGTCGGAGATTTTGGCAGCCAAGGTGATGCCCGCATATTCTGTTAGGCGGCCTTTGGACACCGGCTGCATGAGGGATGCCTGAACATACCGCCCAGCAGGTCTATACCCTGCACCGAGTAGCCCGGCTTGCCACTGGTCATGCTCGCTGACGAGGCGTTTGGACTGGCCGAAAACCTAATGAGGCCATACATACAGTGGCTATGGTCTCAGCCATGAAAAAAAATTTCAACTACAGGCTCAGCTGAGCACGACACATTGTAGAATGTACCTTTGGAGTGTGCACGACCAAATGGAGGGTTTTGCTGTCCTGTATGCAGCTGGATGTGGACAATGCAATTAAAGTGGTCCTGGCATCAGGGGCGGACTGACAACTCATGGGGCCCCTGGGCAATTGGAGATTATGGGGCCCCCAGGCTTACAGATGGCTGCCACGTGGCAGCCATATTTTTGACGCAACATTAATGTGGGCATACCTATGCAGAGGGGCACCAAGCTCGGCGACATGCAGAGTGGCAGGGGACTTATATCTGGCGACCCAGTAACGGCACCAGGAGCCTCTCATGGGCAGTACCACCCCAACAGCATCATGGGCTCCTGGGCCCCCTACAAGGGAAATGCTGACCTGCGGCACACATAGCGCACCATGGAGAGCAATGGGCATGGCCAGTGGGAGAGTCTGAAATGAAGATTGCACAGAATCTGCATCTGCTGTTTACAATGCAAACATGCCACAGTCCTTCTGCCCATAAAATTCGAATTACTGTGTCACAACTGATAATCTCACGGACACAAATACATTTCAGTCAAAGGATCATTTGTTTTCAAAATAAATGTTTCCATTACATAAGTTTTTATGCACAAAAATAAAAAAGGCATATTCTTGTCTTTGGGCTGGTTCAGACCACAAAAACGCACTTCAGATCCGTTCCGGATGAGTTTATGCATACATGTGTTTACCGTGTTTTTGATGCACTTTCAGATGCATTCCAGATGCTTTTGCTTCACTGTACTGGGGCCCAGTGCGTTTTTGATGCGTTCCAGTGCATTCCGGTATGTTTTTGATGCATTTTTACTGCGTTCCAGGACAGTCTAGTGCAGGAAAAATTTAGCATGCTCTACTCTTTTTCTAGAACTGGAAAGCCCTGGAACTGACTGCATTGGTATGAACTATGGCATTGGAAACCATATAACTTACTTTCCATGCGTTTTTGATGCAGAAAAAAAACACACTGGACTGCATGTGATGTGAACTAACCCTCTCTGAGGCTACCTTACAGAAGAACATAATTAAAACCAGCAACTGTTGAGACAATGAACACCTTGGTCAGGTCTATGTATAGTATAATGTACAGAGTATGTGGGTCAGGAGTAAGTATCAAACAAAACAGCATATAGAGTACAACAATCAGAGTCCCCCCTTACATCAAAGTCCCACCCCACGGTAGAGCCCCCAGAGGTGCCACATAACAGCAGAGCCCCTAGAGGTGGCACATAACAGCAAAGCCCCCCCAGGAGTACCACATAACAACAGAGACCCCCAGGAGTACCACATAACAGCAGAGCCGGTTACGTCAGTCAAG
>BLSH010134353.1:299972-368619 GCA_018402905.1 Glandirana rugosa
ACGTTCCACGGTGAGACCCCCTTGTACTTGTAGTTCCCCAGCAGCTCACAGACATAGGAGGTAGTAAAGCAGAAGAGGAGGGGACTGTGCCTGTGTTCTGGTGGGCAGGGTCCCCCAGAGTGGCACCTTTCAGCATAGCCCCCAGAGTAGCACCTTGCAGCAGATCCCCCAGAGTGGCACCTTGCAGCAGATCCCCCAGAGTGGCACTTTGCAGCAGAGCCCCCAGAGTGGCACCTTTCAGCAGAGCCCCCAGAGTGGCACCTTGCAGCAGATCCCCCAGAGTGGCACCTTGCAGCAGATCCCCCAGAGTGGCACCTTGCAGCAGAGCCCCAAGAGTGGCACCTTGCAGCAGAGCCCCCAGAGTGGCACCTTTCAGCAGAGCCCCCAGAGTGGCACCTTTCAGCAGAGCCCCCAGAGTGGCACCTTGCAGCAGAGCCCCCAGAGTGGCACCTTGCAGCAGAGCCCCAAGAGTGGCACCTTGCAGCAGAGCCCCAAGAGTGGCACCTTGCAGCAGAGCCCCAAGAGTGGCACCTTGCAGCAGAGCCCCAAGAGTGGCACCTTGCAGCAGAGCCCCCAGAGTGGCACCTTGTACTTGTAGTTCCCCAGCAGCTCACAGACATAGGAGGTGGTAATGCAGGAGAGGAGGGAACTGTGCCTGTGTACTGGTGGGCAGGTAATGAGTAGGGAGGTGCAGCATCCACCCTCCTAGATCTAACTGCTTCAGAGACAGGAGGGGCCCTGCTAGAGGAAATGCAGCATTCACCCTCCTCCTCCTCACCAGGGTAAGCACTGACAACAATACATTTTGAGATCAGCCAGCTTACTTGCCTGTCCCACCACTGCAGGCTGTGCACTCCTCCCTCTCCTGTCTTCCAGCAGTCGGCATCTCCGGCTCTTAGTGTTCTGCAGTAAAAAAAAACGAGCTGGGGAAAGGGGCGTGTACACTGTGTTCTTATTGGCTGAGGAGGCAGTGGAGGGGTGGGGAAGCTATAGGCTCGGGATTTTTGCAGCAAAAGGATGTCGGTAAGGGACATTACAGGGACAGGTGTAAAAATACACAGATTTTTACATACTGTCCCTGGGTTTACTGAGGCTGGCAACCCTGACGGGGCCCCCTAGTAGCCAGGGGCCCTCGGGCAGTGCCCGGGTGTCCTAATGGTCAGTCCGCCCCTGCCTGGCATGCTGCGTGCTGCACAACTATTTATGGGACAATGACCGAAGCAACATTGAACCTGAGCCCACTCCCCAGAGTCAACGACTCCAATACATGGACTTGCGGTCAAACGGCATGTGTCATGAACATCCGCAACCAATTTGCCAAGCTTTTTGTTTCCCCACATGGGGAGGTGTCATGGCAAGATGATTACGTGTAAAAAATTATTATGAACGTTCATTCACCGGAAGGATTTCCTACCTTAGGACTTTTTGCGAATTCGGCACTGTGTTGCTTTAACTGACAATTGTGCAGTCGTGTGACGTTGTACCCAAACAACATTTTCGTCTTTTTTTTTAGCACAAATAGAGCTTTCTTTTGGTGGTATTTGATCACCTCTGTGTCATTTCTGATCATCGCTATAAACAAAAAAAGAGCTACATTTTGCAAAAAAACAAAAAACAAAACAATATTTCTTACTTTTTGCTAAAATACATATCCAAAAAATATATATATATATATAAAAAACTAATTTATTCAGCAGTTTTGGTCGATTTCGATTCTTCCTCATATTTTTGGTAAAAAAAAATTGCAATCGGCTTTTATTGATTGGTTTGCACAAAAGTTGCCGCGTTTACATACCATGAGAATTAATTTCTGGCGTTTTTACAATTTTTTTTTTTAACTGGTAATGACGGCGATCTGCAATTTTTATCAGGACTTTGATATTGGGGCGGACATGTCAGACATTTTTGACACTTTTTTGGGGCCAATGACATTTATACAGCGATCAGATATTTAAATATCCACTGATTAATGTATTAATGTCATTGGCAGTGAAGGGGTTAACCTGCAGGGGGCAGTGAAGGGGTTAACTGTGTTCCCTGTGTGTGCTAACTGTGTGGGGGCTGGGCTGCCAGGGGCACCAGGGAGCTAACTGATCCCGAGTACATGGATCAGTAGATCTGTCATGCCGTGTTTACATCGTTCCCCGTTCTGGCTCTGTCACAGGGCATCGCGAGTCACTGGAGGACATCTAGTCCGCCCAACCCGTGGTCCCGCTCAGGGAGTGTGCGGCACTCGCCCCCTAGCAGCCGTGCTCATGAGTGACGACTATAATCGGTGATTCGCGGGACAGAGCTATGCTGTCGCCGCTTATAGCCACTACACGGCCGGCAACTGGTTAATGAGCTATAGTGTCTGTCTTGTATATTTTTTAAATAAAGCACGCCTAACTCATGTTAATCAATTGTGTGTCAATTTTTAAAATATTTTTCCACTAGTCCTTTTATTCTGCGTGAGGCAAACGCATGCTAAGCCTTTTTTTGGCTTAGCATGCGTTTGTCCCAGGCAGAGTGAAAAGGATTGATGTTGTAGAACCTATACAAATCACAAAACAATCAGACAACATTTCTTTGGAAAAGATATATATTTTTTTTGAAATGATCACAACTGGTGATAAGTTGGGGATGTCTACTCACCAGGGGGGTGTGGGGATTGGGGATGAGGGAATGAATGGGGATGGCTTAAAGGGCCAAATTGGTAGGAGGAGGACAGTGGACATTCACTGTAGTGGGCGAAGTGAGGGGTCTGGGGCATGGCAGGCAGTGGCTGATGTTGAGGAGGGGGCTGGTATACAGAGGGGGGTGCTAGCACTGCTGAGGTCTCTGGGGCCATTGGGGGATCCTGTGAAGCAGTGTATGGATTCAATAGTGGTGGGCCACCACTTAATTTGGCCTGCCTGTACTCCTTTGCTATGGTGTAAGTTCGATCCATGCACTGCTTCGCCTGGTCTCCCCCAATATCCTCCAAGATGTGGTACAAGGTATGGCAGAAGCAGGCGTGTGAGTTGTTTGTATCCAAAAATGGATCCATACTGCACCACTCCTGCCTTATCTCTTGCAGCAGTCCTAGCGCCCGAACCTCGTTTTCAGCACTAAAGGCACCCCTGCTCTGCCGTTGACTAGACCCATGGGCATGGCCACGGCCACTGCCGCGACCATGCACCTGCCCATGCTATTGCATTCCAAGATCCACGGAGTCCTGCAAAAGAACAAAAATATTACAGGCAGATATAACAGATGGACAGTTACCTCTTGTATTGCCTCCTCCGTTACGCTTGCAATGCTGGTGTCACAAGGAGATGCGTGGCCGGTGCTGTCCATGGTGGTGGGTTGGCTCTCCGCCGCCTCTTCCACCGCCTCCTCCCGTCTCTCTGCAATGTTGGATGTGGTCCTGCAGAGAATAAAATTTAAAAAGTTAAGTATATCACTGTAAATTTTAAAACGTATGCACAGCAATCCTAAGAGGGAAAAATAAAGAAAAATAAAATAATAAAAAAAATTCAAAATGCATTTACAGCAATGTACAGAGGGAAAAAAAGAAAAAATAAAACAATTGAAAAAATAATAAAAATTTGAAGAACTCATGCACTGCAATACGCAGGGGGAAAAATAAGGAAAAAAAAAACTTACTCTCTGTTGCTCCTGAGCATCCATTGGCTCAAGAAGGCCATATTCATATGGTAGACATGTTGCTTTTTTTTTTTTTTTTTGTGCTGGTGCCCCAGACCTCGCCCGCTTTTCCTCCTCTGTGATGTCCCTTCTGACCTTATCCCGTAGGGATTGCGATTGGCGTTGGAGGGTCTTGCCTAAAGAAAATTTAAAGAAATGAAAAGTGGAAAAGAGGGGCTATGCATTGTTCATTACTACACAACAAACAGATCATTCTTTCAATGATGATAGACTTACTTGTATCCTTCTTGGTGTATTCAGACATTTGTTCCCATCCAGGGGTAATTGCTTCAGCTATTAGCAACCATTTCCTGGTCTTGAGGTGGTGGTCCCCATACTGCGGATGTGCCAGGTTCCATAGCTCAGGGTGGGCCTCAACTGCTGAGATGAGCTCTGGCTGAGATATATAGTTGGCCATCTTGTCTCTCTGGACTTTACTACCCACAATCCCAAAGCTGTTCCCAGGACTCGGGTAATTTTCAGACAGGAATTTCCTGGTTTTCATGACATACAATAACCAATCATATATTTACAGCTTAAAAACACATATTCTCAAAAACGCAGGTTACTGCTATTACGGCGCTAATGCTTGTCTTTGAGCTTTTACTGGCGTCAGCCTCAAAACAGCTCTAGCGCCTGGGAACGCGCTGGTCGAGGCGTTTTTAAGCTACAAAAAAAAGCTCTCAAACACGGCTGTAAAAGCGCCCCTGTTTATGGGGCCTAAAAAGGTAATTTGTGCATCCCGTTGGTGCTTGATCATGTGGCCACTGCCTTGACCTTGGATACTTGGTTCTGCCAATGCTGAAGATTAGCATTGAATCTGGACTGTTCGTTGAAAATACCAATGAGAAAAATGAAATTTTGAGAGCTGGCTTGTGCTGTTCCAAATTCCTGTTGGATGTTCAACCTGATGGGCGGCCTATGTTCTAAAAAAGTTTCAGCCCATTTTCTAATCAGTATTTGTGTCAGAGTGCCATGGGACGGAAACCCTATGGGGTTCTCCGGAAGTTGTTAAAAGATAAGTGCAGGTACCTGAGGATACCTAACCCTAAATCGGGACACCACTTTACATTTTGGGAAGGGTTGCTTTAAATAACTTTCTTAAGTTAAAGTATAACTAAAGACAACATTTTTTTATTTTTGAATAGAATGGAGAAGTAAAGCTGTCAGGTTTTTAATTCTGTCTGTGCCCCCACTAGATAAATTCACTCTTTCTATTTGTCCTGTTATTATTATTACTATACAGGATTTATATAGCGCCAACAGTTTGTGCAGCAAATGTGGGGGCAGACAGTACAGTCACAATACAGTTCAATACAGGTTGAATCAGAGGGTCCTGCTCGTTAGAGCTTACAGTGTAAAAGAGTGGGTCAAGTGATATAAAAACATAATAACTGTGGGGTAGGAGCTGATGGAGGAAATACAAGTACAATTGTTAGGTGGAGGCTTTATAGGCTTCTCTGAAGAGAAAAGTTTTCAGGGATCACCTAAAAGTGGATAGAGTAGGAGATAGTCGGACAGATTGGGGTAGGAAATTACAGAGGATGGGAGAGGCTCTGGAGAAGTCCTGGAGGCGGGTATGGGAGGAGGTGACGAGAGCTGGAGAGCAGGAGGTCTTGGAAGGAATGAAGAGAACAATTTGGTTGGTATTTTGAGACTAGGTTAGTGATGTAGCTGGGGGCAGAGCTGTGAATGTGGATGGCTATTGTCAGTATGTTGAATTTAATTTATTGGGTGAGTGGAGAGATTGGCAGAGAGGGGTAGCAGACGCTGAGCGGTTTGTAAGGTGGATGAGTCTGACAGCAGCATTCATGATGGACTGAAGAGGGGATAACCTATTTAGAGGTAAGCCAATAAGGAGGGAGTTGTAGTAGTCAAGGCGGGAGATAACCAGGGAGAGGATCAGGAGCTGTGCGGTGTCATTGGTTAGGAAGGGGCATATTTTGGAGATGTTGCGGAGGTTGAAGAGGCAAGCTTTGGAAAGTGATTGGATGTGGGGCTGAAAGGAGAGTTCAGAGTCCAGGATGACGCCTAGCACCCTGGCATGCGGGTGCCATGTGCCATTGATGTTGACAGAGAAGTCAGGGAAAGGGGCACGTGGGGGAGGAAATATTATGAGCTTGGTTTTGGACAGGATGAGTTTAAGGAAGTGGTGTGACATCCATAATGATAAGTCTGTAAGTAAATTAGTGATGTGTGAGGAGACTGATGTTGTGAATTGAGGGATAGAGAGATAGATTTGGGTGTTGTCAGCGTAGAAATGATACTGAAAGCCAGCTGGCCCAGGGAGGAGATGTAGATTGAGAATAGTTGCAGTCCAAGAACAGAACCTTGAGGGACCATGACGGAGAAAGGAAGAGGAGAGGAGGAAGTAGAACCGTGACACTGAAGGCCCTGTTTTCTTTTATCACCAAAAGTGAAAGAAAAATTTGGGTTGTTCCAGAACAGGAATTGGCTGAATCTTTCAATGGGGACAGCAGTTCTAATCACCCTGGTGACAACCAGGGATTTCCTATTACTTCCTGTTTTGGCTATGAGACAGGATATGAAGGGAAATCTCCCCAAAGGAACAAACATGGCAGAAAAAGCTGTCAGGGGTTAGAACCCTCCCTTACTCTATCCAAAATTTAAAAAAAAAGGCAAAATATTTTGCCTTTAGTCCTACTTTAATTATAGCTATTGTGTAAGATAGGTTTAACCTTTTACAATATTCAATGAACTCATTGAGAGATTTCACTAATACGCAGTAACATTTGAAGCATCCTTACCTGGTGGTTATTAGAAAAAGACTTATAATGTGCAGGTATAAATGACTGCTTAACATCAGATTAATTCCTAGTACTAAACATTTAATTCACTATTGATCCTTTTTTAATTAACTCAATGCCAAAGCTTTCCAGCACTCATGCAAGCATGTGTTTTATTGGAATTTCATTACCATTGTTTTTCAGCTAATAAGAAAATCTGCATCGTCCTGACTTGTTTAATGGTATCCCAGCAACAGAGATTGGTATTTCAATAAGCTTCCCCAAACAATTCAGGTTTCACAGATTTGCATTTGTAATTAAAATATTGTACATACTGACACCAGAGGGGATGCAGGACCAGGAATTGAACTTGGTGCTAATTGATTTAACTAGTCGTAATTGCTTGGTGGGGGGCGTGGCAGAATATGCGATGTCGCCTGCACGGAAGAATGCGGACAATTGTGTAAGTCCATCATCATTTACGAGCATGAAATAACAACCTCTGACAAGGGCAAGGCCCTCCTGATGACTAATGCTACTTTAGATGCAAATTATGGAATCACAGATCTTGACTTATGAGAAGAAGTCAGGGCACCATATCATTGCCAGGCTAGATTTAAATAAACTATTCTTTTTTATTTTCTTCTCTGCTATCAGCATCACCGCCACCATCATCAATTCCACTAAAACTATTTTCATCAAAACCTATTATAAAACCCAGTGCAGATTCAGAAAAGCAATACTTCCTTAAAAAATAGACTTGAAGTTGACATGAAAAATAGTAAAGGAGTCTTAACAAACTGCAAAGCCCTAGTGAGCAGCTGCAGTTGCGTGGCAGGCTTTCCTACTATGAGTGCCAGCTGCAGCTAGTGAATCTGGTAGAGAGTCTTCATAATGCCCTAATGAAATTTAAAGTGTATTTCTAGGCAAAACTTTTTTTTGATTGGAAATATTCACCCTTATTTTCTGTCCTGAAGAAAGGAAGTGAGAGCAAATGTTCCCAAAGTGGGGGGTGATATCCCATTAAGCTAGCTGTACATGCACATTTTTTTTTTTTCGTTTGGCCAGCAAGCAGAGCAAAAAAAAAAAAAACAAAATAACAGATTCCTCCATCCACACAAACGAGATGGATGGAGGAATCCCCTTGTCAGGAAACTGGATTATGACAAGGGCACCCACCTCAGATCGACAAAAGTTTTCCAACGTGTCCCTTTGACAGAAGTTGGCCAAATAATCGGCTTCTGTCAATCCAGGATGGCATCACACTGATCGGAACCAACCAACATTTGATCAGTGTAAGGCCAGTTTTAGATAGTTGTTACCAGAATAGGTAATCCCATTGAAAGGTTTTCCATCCCCTCATGTTGTGTTGACAGCTGTAAAATGTGGGATGTCTCATCACTTTCTGTCCAAGTGACAATGATCACCAAGATAAGTAGAGATGGTAAGCAGGGCCGGTGATAGACTATTTTGCACCCTAGGCGAGACCAGCTACTTGCACACCCCCAAAAAAAATCCAATTTTGATTATATTAAAAGACTGCTTCTTTTGTATATATATATATATTACATTACTGCTGCTGATATAATATTGGGGATTACACTGGTCCCCGACCCCCCCATCTCTTTTTTCTTACCTTACCTTCTTCTCAGCTCCGTGTAGGGAGGGACAGTATGGACTGACTGCGGTCCGCTCTGTTGTATGGGTGGGGAGAGGAAATGACGTTGAGGCAACTCCCTGCACTTGCAGGAGCCTGGCTATTCATGATCCGGATTGGCGGAGCAAGTGCGGCCTGGCGAGCATCAACAAATCCGTGTTGCACTCCAATTCACACACAGCTGAGGCTTGCACTGCACTGGGCACAGTGACAGTAGCACTGTCTGCAGCAGTATGCCTTGCCAGCGGAGCCGCAGAGTCTCGTGGGGCGCTGGCAAACAACTTGATGTCCATCCATATTCCATCCAATCCGCGTGCACAGGCACAGAGCTGCGAAGTCTTGGGAAGCCAGGCCGGCTGCACCCTCCCTAGGCGGCAGTGCACCTCTAGGCGGTTGCCTAGTTTGCCTAGTGGGAGCACTGGCCCTGATGGTAAGGAACTCAATCTGCAAAATAAACCTGAAGGGCACATGTGGACGAATAAAAAAAATTAGGACCTGTGATTTGCCACTCCTCCTCGGCAAGTTGAGACAAAGCAAGTAAGAACAAAGGAAAACTACACTCCCATACTACAGTAGGAGCTTATATTACTTATTACAGCTATGATGTAGCGGAGGAGATTGAAGCCAAAATAAGATTTTAAGGGTGTTAGACACTGGCCTCTATATTAGCCACATTAAACTGTAAGAAAAGAAGGTAAAAGTGTTAACTGGTCATATATAGTGAGTTCTATGGGGTCCTTTTTTAAAATAACATTTTTGTCCATGCATTATACTGCAATGGCTTTTTAATGTATTCAGCGCCATTATTGCCTTGTCTGATCATTCTAAACTAAGTGTTGCCAATTGATGCTAATGGTCATTTGCAAATGATTGGATTGGCTGCACACACCATCAATTTATTTTAGATTTTTATCACATTTAAGAGTATTTTCTCTAGATGGTGCCACCCACAGGTTTGCAATTTTTCTTAAGTTAAATAATGATGACCATTTAAATAACCATTATTGTGGAATGGATGTCATTTGATCAATGTATTCCCATCCTATAAAGACTGCATCAAACATAAGAACCATTTGAATATTCCGTATAGACTATGACTCCATCCAAAACAATAATTTAAATTAAAAATGGCTACAGAATTGTTTTGTAGAATTCTTAGAATGTAATTAATCCTACTGAAATACGTGGGGACATCAGTCTTACAAGGGGGGAAATAATATAAAAGCAGAAAATAAGATGTTTGAACAAGGGCATACAGATACATATCAAACATATACCTAACAGGGAGCCCCATACTAATTTATCAACAGAGATGCTGGTTTGTAGTCAGGGCCTACAGTGTTTTCTTTGTGGGTACCACATGGATTATTTTCTGGTTACTGCAGGCTTAACTGTGATCGACAGTGCATCAGCCTGAGGTTGGGTCACTTCCCCTTAGAGGGTATTTAGAGGAGAGGAAGTTTTTCCCCAATGCTTGTTCCATGATAAGCACGAGGAAGGCCACGTGTAAAGATGTAGGTGTCAATGAGCAGGAAGAATTCACCCCTTTTAGGAGACCAGGAGGAGCAGAGAGAAGAGCTGCTGATTGACAACCAGTAGCTCTCCGCTCAGGGATCTGTGAGAACCGAGGCATCGGCGGTGTTCGGTGGCTCAGTTCTCAGTGTACAGACACCGGGGAACAGATGCAGTATCGGACCGATGCTGCATCCATCTAGGTAAGTATAATGGGGAGAAAAAACCAAAACCCATACTTCTCTTTTAAGGGTGGCTCCGCTATGGCTATTAATGGGATTGTTTTATTGGGTCAATTCAGCATTTTGCCCTGGTGCTGTTATGTCCTCTGTGACCCTATAAAGCAGAACTAAACCCTCCCATTCTTTACAGCCAACAAAGCTGTCATGTTAGCCTCTGTTTGGTCTGCAGTTTCCATGGTGTTGCACATGTGATCTGCTATGACACTAGCCATTTGTTGGCTTGACAGTTCAGTTGAGAGCACAAGAAACTGTGGTAGTTATCATTCACAGCATGCATTGGATGTAACTATTTTGGTAAACAGTTAAATCAGTGAGTTTAGTTCCCCTTTAAGCCACCTGCCAACATTCTTTTTTTGACATCCAGATCATGCAAGATCTATCCACCCAATATTCTTTCAAACAAAAGATTGTGGAACAAACATGGTTCTTGACTGTGACTATAGAAAAGGGACAGGGTACACTTTATATAAACCCTGGCATGGCTTGGCTAGTCCACTGGAATCTCCTTCGAGAACACTTGGGCAGGGGGTGTCATCCAGAGGCGGCTCTCTAATTAGGCAAATTAGGCGGCCGCCTAAGGCCTCACACTCACAGGGGCCTCGCAACCACTTAATTTGACACTGTCACCAGCACCGAGCTAGAGAATACTGACACCAGCACTTTAAAGCTCTTAATATATGCAATTTATAAGGTAAATTTTTTTATCGCTTATGGGCGTGAGTGGGGCCTCATGTCTAGGTTTTGCCTAAGGCCTCACAAAGCCTAGAGCCGCCTCTGGTGCCATCTGTGATCAGATAAGGCCTATAAACTTACAACCAAACTGTTTTAGTTTGCATGTAGGCAAGTGCAGGTACTCTTCTGGCCTGTAGGTAGAATTGTGCCCTTGTTACTGGGGAAGAGTGTATAAGGGAAGATTGCCCCTTAGGCTGCATTCACACCTGAGCGTAGCGTCTTTGAGCTTTTTTTCCAGCGCGCGACTTTGGTGCGTTTGTATGCAGCATTTTTGGGCTTTGGCATTTTTTTTAACAACCAATAGAGAAAACTATTATCTGTTGCATCATTTGTTGCTCGGTATTTCAGCTTTTTTACTTTTATTATTATTCATTTATTATAATGTTTTTAAGGGTAAGGGGTTTGAGTTCAGTTTAGGTTAGGGTTAGGGTTATTTATTATTATTTTATATATTATTATATTTTATTTATTATTATTATTATTATTATTATTATTATCCAAATAATAATAAATGAATAAATAAATGTAAAATAGATACACAAATAAATAAAAATCATAAATAGAAAATAAAGAAATTCAATAAATTAATACTAAGCAACAATAAAGAGATAATTAACACTTAACTTTAACTCTTAGCCCTTAAAAAATAAAATAATAATAAACAACTAAACACCCTAACACAAAAAACAATTATTATTAATAATGTATTTTTTTGTTTGAGTTGTTGTTATTTTATTATTATTGTTAATAATAATAATAATAATAATAATGATTAAAAAATAATGTATTTAATGTTTTATAAGGTTAGAGGTTAATTATTATTTATTAATGTATTATTACATATTATTCATTTATTTTACTTATTTATCAAATATCACCCAAACCGTCTTCTTCGCTCCTCCCAAGACCTTCTGCTCTCTAGCTCCCTTGTCTCCTCCTCCCATGCTCATCTCCAGGACTTCTCCAGAGCCTCTCCCACCTCTGGAACTCTCTATCCCAATCTGTCTGCCTACTCTGTCCACTTTTAGTCGATCCCTAAAAACTCATCTCTTCAGGGAGGCCTAGCCTGCCTCCAGCTAACAACGGAATCTTCTACTCTCCTCATCAGTTCATCCCCTTTTGTTCAGTCCCTACCTTTTGTTTCACCAGCCCATCCCTCTTAGATTGTAAACTCGCAGGAGCAGGGCCTCTTTAACCCTCTTGTTTTGAATTGTTCTGTTCCTGTATTGTGTCTCTTTATATTGTAAAGCGCTGCGTAAACTGTTGGCGCTATATAAATCCTGTATAATAATAATAATTTATGATGATTTTTAGTTATTTGTGTATTTATTTTACATTTATTTATTCATATATTATTACTATTTTATTTTTGACTTTTTTTCATGTGAGCAGAAAGTCACGCAACAAAACGTGCAAATAGCGCGTTTCCATTCATTTCTATGGGAATACAAACGCCCAAATCTGCCTGATTGGCGCAACAAAAATACCTCCAGAACTTGTTTGAGCTTCAGGGGTTTGGCTACAGGCGACTTGGAGTGGAGATGTGAACCTTCTCCATAGAGAATCATTGATTTTTTCCTCCTCCAGTGTTTTTGAGCTTCAATTTACAAAATGCTCAGGTGTGAATGGAGCCTTAGAGACTCTGTTCGTCCTCTCTAGCAAGGTAGGCATCTGATTTGATGTTGAGTTCTTGAGAGGATCGAGGCAGCCATCTTAGCATGGGAGCCTTTAAATAGGGGATCCCACATTATTTGTGTGTGCTTCAGGTAAGTGGCTGGTTAGGGAGAGGAACCCACTGTATAGGGAAAGTCTTTGACAAAAGGAAAGGTTCCTGACGAGTAGGCAGAGGATGAGGGACACTGTCTGTGTTGAGGAACCTTCCAAAATCACTTCACGGGTGAGTGCGGTGGGAACTGCTGTCCTGCTTCACCACCCCTCCAGAAGAAGGTGCCCTCTAGTTACATCTGTCTCAAATCTATTACAGGGGCTGTGATCAACTGTATGGTTCTATTAAGTGCCTCCAATGCCAACCATGCTTATAAAGGTTCCAGTTAACAAGAACTGTTGTATGACATTGTTTCTTCCCGAGTCCCTACCTACATGTATATGCCTTATGTAGAAGAAATTGAGGTTTTCAATTTATTTATTTATTCATTTTTTGTATTTTTTTTTGCCTCAATGGACTTTCTATTTTAGAATATCTTTTTTTCAAACTAACCAGGCAGCAATGGGATATCAACCTTTTTTTTCAAAGCTAAAGTCAACCTTTAATTTTTCTTTGCATGTGGTAAAATAATAGAAATTTAAATGTATTTAAAACAAAGAGCTAAGATAATCAATCTTTATATATGTGATAGAGGGTAACTTTAGAAACAAGGATCTTGATATGCAGTTCTAGCTGGTATAGGCTGGAGAACTATTAACAATGAGCAATTCTTCATGGAACAGAACTATTACAATGGGAAGCCTTTGATCTTTTCTGGCTCCTGTTGCCAATTGAACTTTGTCACCATGCACTGTCATCCACAAGGGAACACTTTTGTGTGGAGCAATCGGCAGCAATTTTAGCCTGGCTAAGCTTTGAAGTGCCAGTATCAGCTGCTGCCCTGGCTTCTCCTTCTACTTAACTATTTTTCTTTAAGCGTCCTATCTGAAGTTTTACTTTTCTTATATCAAGACAACCATGTTAAGATACCAGGACATCAAACACCACTTATACTGTGTATCCCCCATCATTAGAGTGTAATGTCCACTTCAAAGCTTGCAGATTAGAGGATTGACTAATTTACACATTTAGAGAAATTGCTAGCAGCAATGTACATAACCAGTTAACATTGCTTAACAATTACCGGTAGATATCATCCCCAAACCCTTTTAACACCCTGTGAAATAGGAGTCAGGCATTTATTCAATAACATTTAGTTGTTTTGAAATAACATTTTTCAATTTGACTTACTTTACATTATCTTTACGTCATTACAGCAGAAGCATGTAATAAAGCACTTTGATGTGTAGGGGTGGTCTATGCCAGTGTCTCTTAAATGTTAAAAAATGATATGCACCTTGGGCAAAGCCTGTGTTATATACTTGGTATACCCTATATACCCAGTCATGTATACATTTCTAACTGCATAAAATGTTTGCCAAACACCTTTTATGTTTTTGAGTAAATTAAAATATTTACTTAAATCATATTGATATAGAATGTATTTAACCACTTCAGCCCTGGAAGGATTTCCCACTTTGGGACCAGAGCACTTTTTGCGATTCGGCACTGCGTCGCTTTAACTGACAATTGCACAGTCGTCAAAATTTGCGTCCTTTTTTCCCACAAATAGAGCTTTCTTTTGGTGGTATTTGATCCCCTCTGCGTCGTTTCTGATTGCCGCTATAAACAAAAGAAGAGCGACAATTTTGCAAAAAAACCCAAATTTATTACTTTATGATAAAATACAAATCCAAAAAAAATATATAAAAAAACATTTTTTTCATCGGTTTTGGCCGACTTATATTCTTCCTCATATTTTTGGTCAAAAAAAAAAATCGCAATCGGCGTTTATTGATTGGTTTGCGCAAAAGTGGCCGCATTTACGGATGATGAGAATGAATTTCTGGGGTTTTTATTTTTCTTTTAATTTTTTACTAGTAATGGCAGCGATCTGCGATTTTTATCGGTACTGTGATATTGCAGCGGACATGTCGGACCATTCTGACACTTTTTTGGGACCATTGGTATTTATACAGCGAACAGTGCTATAAAAATGCACTGATTACTGTTTAAAATTCATTGGCAGTGAAGGGGTTAACCTGCAGGGGGCGCTCTAAGGGTTAACTGTGTTCCCTGGGCGTGTTCTAACTGTGTGTTGGCTGCCCTGGCTGGGGAAAGGGGATGATCACAGCTTCCATATACAGGAAGGCTGTGATCATCGCCCTTCCCCCTTCAACAGAACGGAGATCCGTGTTTAAATACACGGACCTCCGTTCTTTCAGTGCGGGGGAGCCATCGCGGGTAGCCGGTGGCGATCGAGTCCGCCCTACTCGCTTCCTGGCTCCCCCCGAACACAGTGAGCGCTTGCCTGTTGGGCCCTTCAGGAACATCCTCTAAGGGAGCCTTTCTCAACCTTTTCAACGCAGTGGAACCCCTGAAATAACTTTCTGTTCCCGGGGAACCCCTACTAAAAATGACTTTATCTACAACTCATGATACATTAATGTGATGGTCGGTGGGAAGAATGTTCCTTACAATTGTGGTCATTGGGGAGAATTACCCCCGTACAGATAGCTAAAGAGATAAATGGTGTCATTGAGAACTTATATAAGAGGAAAAAATTCCTCATTGCTCAAGAAACCCCTAGCAACCTCTGGAGGAACCCTGGTTGAGAAAACATGCTCCAAGATATGACTTGCCATATACGTTAATATTTTTTTTTGTTCAGCCCTGCCAGTGGACAAGAGAAATTGATAGACTCCTCTATTCATTCTAAACAATAGATTTCTCCTCCCGCGTCTGCCAGAATACAATCTAGTCACTGTTTGGCAGAGAATTTTTGGCCTGGCCCCTTTGATTTCCAGATTGAAGTTTGTTGAGTTGTGCTTACAGGGTTACCCATGGCTTGAACTTCAACTGATTTGGCAGGAATCATTATTTGAGAACCAATAGTCTATTCTCTATAGTCAGCTTTTTATATTAGTGAAAAAACTCTTGCTGTGTTTACACCTTGCTAGTTTATTCCAAATATCCCCTAAAAACAGTCCTATGCCCAATTCACCCCCCGTCCTGACTATGCTGCTTCCTCGTGGTCAAAGAAGTGCTAAAATGATTTGCCCTTGTTGCAGTAATCACTACTATTGCCTAGTTTCGTATCATTTAACCCTCCCTCCTAGATTGTAAGCTCTAACAAGCAGGGCCCTCTGATTCCTCCTGTATTAAATTGTATTGTACTTGTAGTGTCTGCCCTAACATTGTAAAACGCTGCGCAAACTGTCAACGCTATATAAATCCTGTATAATAATAAATAAATAATAGTACACACAATGAGTATATCTGATGAAAAAAAACACATTTGGAGGGATCGTCCCATAATCTGATCGTTAGTACACAGCTTTCAAGAGCCGATCACGACAGTTCATTCAAAAATATCTGAAGGTACAAGCATGAAAATCTTTTCAAGTAAGATAACAGAACAAATGATTTTGATGTAATTAGTACTGTATAGTATTTGTACGAGAAAAATCAAGTGACCATGACCAAGACCACACATGCTCAGAACAAAATAACTTACAGTAACACACATTATATCACTTCTAAAGTTGTATTCTGTCTTTATGAGAATTTTCATAACTTTAGTAACCTATTTGTTTTCGATATGAGACTAGAATGCAAAAATAAAAAACGGTTGTTCATTCGTCCGAAATTCTCATCGTGTATACTAGGCTTATGACTCTTTCTGCTACTAATCAAGCAACCAAGTGTTATAGTATTGGTCAAGGGATCCCTGCTGAACTTGCTTAAGGGTTTAAAGTTTAGAAAGAGCTGGCCATTTGTCAGCTTTGCCTGTACTATGATGCTCTAGCATTAGGTCTCCTAAATGGCAACAAAGTGAATGTGGAATATTCATTGCTGTAGGACAGTTATTTCAACCTCTCTGTTATCATTTTATGAAGCTGTAAAATCGGAATCAGGAAGGGCTCATTCTGCTATAGTTCCACTTACAGAACATTGTAAAGATATCCTTTATGCCAGCGATCTCCAAACTGATGCGGCCTTTTGCTTGATTTTTTCCAACCCTTGGGGCATTATTGTCCCCAACAGTGGGTCAACAGTGGTGCATCGTTCCTGACATTAACACCAACACTGGGGCACTATTCCTCCCACTGACACCAATCATGAGGCACTATTTCTCCTACTGCCACCAATGATGGGGCATTGTTTACTGCCAAGACAGCAGGACTTTTTCTACTCCCTCTGGCCACAGTCCGGTGCCTTAAAGTTTGAAGGGCAGTAAACTGGCCCCTTGTTTAGAAAGTTTGTAGACCCCTGGTCTATACCAACAGTGCAGTGTGTGCACTACACCCATATGACAGTCAAATCAGGAAGAAAATCATAGTGGGTCCCAGAAAGTTATTGTGAAACATATTTGCCTATCTGTGTCCAGTGTATCTTTTCTACTGAGATTTGATGCCTCGTGTGTTTGTTGAGATATGAAGGGTACATGCAGACTAAGGCAGGCCATAGATGGTGCAATTTTCTTTCCTGCAACCCCTCCTGTGGAGCTATTGTGTTCTTTTGCCGGGTGGGGGCGCAGGGAGCCATTCCTGCTGAGAGAACACATTGATTACTGCTGGCGGCAATGGCCACCGGCAATAATCGCATACCAAAAATCCTACATGATGGTTGTACCCAAGCCAATCAATGGATTTACCTGGGTACATTCAGCCTGCCCATAGAAAGTTTGAATCTGGGCCAATCCCCGCTGAACTGGCCAAGATATGAACCATCTATGACCAGCTTTCCTTTAAGCACAATTCCATTTGTTTAAAATAAATATTGCCCTTCTTTTTTAAATATAATGCTGCAATATTCACTTCCTCTCCAGCGCTGTCTCCCCAGCCTCACTGCTCTGCAATCCAGACATGGTCATCTACCAGGTTAAATGATGCTGGGATGTGAGCCCAATGCATCAAGGACCCATTTCCTGTTGTCTTAGAATAATGCTGCAGAGCATTCATGGTACTTCTACTCTACATTTCCTTTATATTAACTTTTCAGAAAAAAAAAAAAAAACCTGCAGCAATTCAGACCTTGAATGAAAGGTTTAGTGCAATATAACACTTCTGGAAGTTAAATAGCAGATTTTATATATAGAGGTCTCCGCATCAGGGCAAAAAGAGGAACAAGTGAAAAGGAAAGAGGGACAGAGGGATTGGATACCAAAAGAAGGACAGTTGAGAGCAATACATGGAGCATTTTTAATCATCAAAGTACATTTAACCAAAACTGCTCCTATTTCTTTTTTGGTAAACAAAAACATTAAGAAACGCAGCACTGTAGCCCCTAAAGCAGTAAGACGGTGCAGTGATCACAAAACTCCCTGATTACATAAGGGTCTTAAAAGATCAGCTTTTCATCTCGCATTTCATTTGCTTTCAGGACTTGCCCACACTTTATCATGTATGTCTTCGCAACATTTTAATTAAAAAAAAAAGAAAGAAAGAAAAAGGGAGCCTGGCAGGGAGGCGTACTCGCCACGGGCAAGTATGACCGAGAAACCACTTAACAAACCACAAATTTCAGAGCCCGCGCCACATCTGCATTTTATCAGCTTTTTCCGGATAGTGTTACACTAAACAATTGTCTGCAGAGCGGTAGACAGCTGAGACTTTAAAGTGCAGAATTACTGAGAAAATGCTACAGATAAAAAAACAGCACATGTATCCTATCAGTGTAATGAAAGCAACCTGCAGCTAGCGCCATGGTGCCTTAGCTGTAAGTACCCTGTAGAGGAAGGCTTTCATTTAACTCATGAGAGGGAGGCGAGGGAACAGGAGACTAAAGGTCACTTCATAGCAGCTCTAATCAGCTAACAGAAATACCTTTGGAAAATATGAAAGGAGAAGAAAAAAAGTTGAAAGCTTAGTGTTTGGAAAACAAGCGCAGCAAATTCAGACAAGAGACCATGTCTGATCACACTGAGAGCTTCATTTCCTGCTGAAGGTAGGCCTAGTGGGTAGCGGGAGTGTGATAGACAAGGCTCTCAAAACAAGACACTGGCCGGAATGGACTGGCACGGCCGGAACAATGGATGCTTCTATGACGTTCTAAAATTCCAGTCATTGTTTATTATTTGTTTTGGGTCCACCTTTATTCTCCAGCTGACCCTGATTTGCAGGAACATTTTCAAGGTTTTCAGATTTGACCCTGGAAATATTAAGCTCTAGAAACATCTTTGCTTTGGAGTACTGATAGACTGTTAATAAAATCCCTGATATCAGTTTTATGTTATGTTGTCTTTAAGTGATAATCTGTGTATGGAACTCAATAGAAGAGTTGTTAAAACCCAACGTCAGCAAAATATTATTGTAGGGTTAGGACTCCATCAGGTTTCTATTACTGTTGTGTCCCAGTTGGTGAAATTTCCTATCTCTTCCTATCAACCATCTTCAGGATTGGTAATGAGGACTTGAGGTTCTACCCCGTAGCTGCTAAAAACTAAAACTTTTAACCTAAAATAAGAGGAAATACTAAATTTGGCTGAAGCTGAGCTTCAACATCTAGAAAAGTAATCATGTCAGTTCTTTTTCACTACCTGACTTTGGGAAAGATGATATACTGCAAATTATTAGCATCCTCATTTTCAAAACCCAATAAGAGTAAGGGCCACTTTATAGCAGAGAGTGAATACCGCTATCCATCCTCCACTGTACTCTAGACTATGACTGCATTTTACATGGAGATTGTGGGATGCAAAGAAAACGCTGTAATTAGAAGAGAGGCCAGTCAGTCACATGACTAACAGATCACATGACTGGGCTCACTTGCTCCTCACTTCTTTTTTTCTGCACCCATTGGAATAGAAAACAATGCACATTTGTAAAGCATATTGCTGTTCTTTGTAAATGTGCCAATCAATATCTTTTTTCTTAAAGGTGTGGCATGGCTAGGCAAAGCCATACATAATAAATAGGGCACTAAAGCTGGGCGTAGATAGATAGTTTTTTTTTCGCTTAGCTAGTGGACTTGAGCACAAGCTAGGTGGATAGAGGATATTGTAATCTTACAGTGGCTCCCACTGCTGTCAAAATAAACTGATCAGTGGCTGCAGCAGCTGATTGTCAAAAGTTTTCCAGCATGTCCATTCATCAGAGGTCAAACTAATGAACGACTTCTGTTGAACAGGGAGGGTCACACACAGACTGAAATTAGACCGGCCCCCACTGAACTGGCCAAATTTCGATCCATCTATGCCCAGCTTTAGAGTTTGATTTGATAAAAGGAAAGAAGCTGTTTACTTTGCAAGGGGATTTTCTCCAGAGCCTAATGAATGCTGCACACTGAAGGTTTTTCATCTTAATGCATAGGATGCATTAAAGCGGTTGTATACCCATTTTGGTAATTTTTACCTACAGGTAAGCCTATATTAAGGCATATATATAGGTAAAATTAATATCTCCTAAACCGTTACAGTTTAGGAGATATTCCCCCTGCAAGCAGATGCTGACGTCACGGCGCATGCGCCGTGATTTCCCAGCGCATGCGTCGTGATGTCTCGGCGAAGGCCCGGCGCAAAGCGCCGGACCTTGCCGGAGAGTCGGCCGGAAAAAAAGCTCCTGTGCGGGAGTGACGTCTCGCGGCTCCGGCCACTCACAGCACAGTATTTCATAATGAGCTAGTATGTGGTGCATACTAGCTCATTATGCCTTTGCCTTATTTTTTTTTTTTTTTTTTTTTAGTTGGGTATACAACCGCTTTAAGATAAAAAAAAAAAAAAAAAAAAAACCTTCTGCCTTTAGAACCACTGTAAGAGCAGTAAAATAGAAATATTATATTTTTCTAATATTTTTAGTGTTGTTCAAATGTACATTCACTTACAGAAACATATGCAGCTTGGAGAATTTACAATTTATATAGCTCACTGCTTATCTGAAAGAGTTCTGGAGATGACACATTTCAGGTAACAGCAGGAATCTTGACAACAGCAGTGAATTGCTGTGGAGACTGATGCATTCAAGCATTAAGACCACTTTCACACCAAGGCGTTTTCAGGCACTTTTGCGCTAAAAATAGTGATAGAAAAGCGCCTGAAAAACTCCCCCCAATACACCCCAGTGTGAAAGCTCGAGTGCTTTCACACTGAGGCGGTGCACTTGCGGGGCGGTAAAAAAAAGTCCTGCAAGCCGCATCTTTGCAGTGTTGTGGGAGCGGTGTATTCACCGCTCTTATGCCACCCCTGCCCATTGAAAGCAATGGGGCAGCGCTCCCAAAGCGCAGAACACTGCTTCGGGAGCTCCGCTAACCGGCACTTTTAACCCATGTTCAACCCCTTGTGGGGGGGTTAAAAGCACACCGCCGCCGCCCGAATAGCGGCGCCATAGTGCCGCCATAACGAGCGCTAAGGTGCCGCAAATTAGCGGCGTTTTACCACTAACGCTCGGGAGGCCCCGGTGTGAAAGGGGCCTTAAACATGTTTACTGACTGTTTGGCCTCATGCACACAGGACGTTTTTGGACAATTTTTACAGCAGCTGTTCAGATGTTTTTTCCTACGGTCAATAAATTCTCCAGCATGTTATGCTATGTGTCCATGCACACATAGGCTGTTATCAACTGTTTTTGCCTGGGACGGTTTTTTGGTTATAAAACCCAAGACTAGTGGGTTCTGAGAGGAGTTTTTCAGCTGTAAAAACTCTCAAACGCACAAAAACGCAGATTAACGCTCAAAAACGTGGCTCACCGGTATTTTTGAATGCTTTTGATCCCACTGAAAAAAAGAAAAAAAATATGCTAAAAAGAGCTAACACTAAAAAAACGCTAAAAGACGCAAATGCAAAGACGCTCAAAAAAGCTACTGCCATTTTTATAACATTTTTTTAACGTCCTGTGTGCATGAGGCCTTAGATGCAAGGGAAGAAAATAACACTGTATATGAGCGGCTTTATGTTGGAGGGCCCTCTAGCATCTGGGCTGTTAAGCCAGTTATTAGGCCTACAGGGCAGATTTGCAGTTACAGTAAGCAAAATCCCCACCTCGTCCCACCGCTTCACAAAACAGGCAATATACAAGTTCACTTCTCGGACCTTAAGCCTGGAAAGGAATGCTCACACATCACTTCAGAGGTCACATCTACAGCTGGGGCCAGTATGACACAGGTGCCCAGGCATCTTGGCCATTACATAGGAGGAACCTACTCAGTAACCAGTCTAGCTGACCCTTGTAATTGAGCACCATCATTCCTTCTCAAACTGGCTGCGTAAAAAGAATTTCCATAGGTATAGACTGGGCATAGGTGTGACACCTGTTTTACTTCCACTAGAAATGTTGTGGGGCTTTTCTGTGCCTGGTTGCCTGCTGGGGGTGGTGGTACACAGCAAACTTGTGGAAGAAGGTGCTCTGGTCAGGTGGGACCAAAATTAAAACTTTTTGGCCTAAAAGCAAAATGCTATGTGTGGTGGAAAACTAACACTGCACATCACCCTGAACACACCATCCCCACAGTGAAAAACATGGTGGTGGCAGCATTCTGTTGTGGGGATGCTTTTCTTCAGCAGGGACAGGGAAGCTGGTCAGAGTTGATGGGAAGATGGATGGAGCCAAATACAGGGCAATCTTAGAAGAAAACCAGTTAGAGTCTGAAAAAGACTTGAGACTGGGGTGGAGGTTCACCTTCCAGCAGGACAACGACCCTAAACATGCAGCCAGAGCTACAATGGAATGGTTTAGATCAAAGCATATTCATGTGTTAGAATGGCCCAGTCAAGGTCCGGACCTAAATCCAATTGAGAATCTGTGACAAGACTTGAAAATTGCTGTTCACAGACGCTCTCCATCCAAGCTGACAGAGCTTGAGCTATTTTGCAAAGACGAATGGACAAAAATTTCACTCTTTAGATACTGTATGCAAATCTGGTAGAGACATCCCCAAAAAAACTTGCAGCTGTAATTGTAGTGAAGTATTGACTCAGGGGGGCTGAATACAAATGTACTCCACACTTTTCACATATTTATTTGTAAAAAAATTTTAAAACATTTATCATTTTCCTTCCACTTCACAATTATGTGCCACTTTGTGTGGGTCTATCACATAAAATCCCAATAAAATACATTTAGGTTTTTGGTTGTAACATGACAAAATGTGGAAAATCTCAAGGGGTACGAATACTTTTTCAAGGGACTGTATCTATGGAGAAGCAGTGTTGTCATCCTAGAATAGGACTATAAACATCTCCCCCTCTCCTCTTCTCCATAACATAGTAAAATGGTCCACAGAGTCTGGTGGGAATAATGTATCTATGGAGAAGTAGTGTTGTCATCCTAGAACAGGACTACAAACATCTCCCTCTCTCCTCTTCTCCATTACGTAGAAGGAAGGGATTATTCTGTGGTCCACAGAGACAGGTGGGAACAAAGTTACCGATGAGGGTGCAGCATAGGCAGAGCACACAGGAAGTTATCAGTTGATAAGATTTCTGGAAGGATCAACAGGTAATTGTTTTTTTTGGTTTGCATTTATTGAACAAATATAACGAAATGGTATACCGTATTTGATATTTTAAAAATTAATATTTAAAGTATTTTCTCTTCCAATGGTGATATACCTCTTATCAAAACAGGAACCACAGAAAATGTGTCTTAAATGTAAATAACAATCTTCTTTTTAATTCCATAAAGTTTTATTGAAAAAGGGAAGGCATGTACATAAACATAGCAATATTTCCAAAGGCATTGCAACGCAGTGGTGCCAATGATGTACATATATAGACATTGTAACAACATAGATTATGGAAATCTTGTAGACCAATAGCCCTAAGGGTAGAGAAGGATGATATGTACTCTTTCAATAAACGCTATAGATCAGGCAATATTTCTTAAATTATGGATCTAAGGTTAATGGAATAGGCGGGGAGGGGGGGATAAGGGGTAGATCAGAGGGAGTGTGCTGATTTCAGGGAGGTTTTATGAAGTGGAAGGAAGTCTGGGGGTATTGTTGATTAATTCTGCGTATTCTCTGGTTGTTTAAAAATGTGCCCAGCAACTTCAATTTTTAAGGTGGGCAGTTATGTTGTCCGAGGATATAGCTATGAGTTCTTTCAGGTCCATTATTTTGTTCAGCTTTGAGAACCAGGCCTGTAAGAACGGAGGAGTCCCTTGTCTCCAGAGTGTGGGGATGCACATCCTGGCAGCGTTAATCATGTGCATTACAAATTATTTCTTATAAGAGTGTTTGAGGATTGTGGAGTGGTGAAGGTGGTATTGCTGGTACGTAAATGCAATGGAATATGTGGAGATTCTGCATATGATTTTGTGTACCTACTCCCAATATGGAGCGATTCTGGGACATGTCCACCATATGTGAAGCATTGAGCCTCCAGGGTTACCGCATCGCCAACAAGTGTCCGGGATGTTGGGAGAAATCTAATGGAGAATGGAAGGGGTCCTGTACCAGGGGGTCAGGACTTTATAATTGTGTTCCTGAGTTGCTACATTTCTGGAACCTTTGTGTGCTATTCTGCATATAGATTCCCAGTTCTCACTTGTCAGCGCTGTTTTTTGGTCTAGGGTCCAAGTGTTGATGATAGGGTTGAGGTTGTCTTGGCTCAGATGGGAAAGGATTGCATATATGGTGGCCACTAGGTGTCTCTGTGGAGGGGATATACAAAGCTTCTCGAAAGGTGTCAAGGGTCTGGAGTATTTATGTTTGTCTTTAGAGTCATTAAGGTAATATGGGGTTTGGAAATAAGCCCACAATGGCATTGGGGCGCCCTTAGTGAGGTCTCTGGTGTTCTCTCGGGAGATGAATTGGACCCGTACAAAAAAGTGGAGCGCTCGAGGATGAGAGGTAGGGGAAAAGGTTGCGAATCCTTTTTCTAGTCCTGGAAGGAATTTCGGGTTGTGCTTCAGGGGGGTCATGGGACCGGGGACAGAGCTAATTGTAATTGATTTACATGACTCCTGGAGGCATTGTATGGGCGGGAGCAGTAGGGGGTGATGTTCAATTTTTTGTCTCCTATCTTCTAGAGGAAGCCAGGCTAAGTCTCGCGAGGGGAATTCCGTTGAAGATTAATCTTCTTTTTATAACTATATGATGAAATATGTTTGTCTATTGTAGGCAATATCTCCAATCTCAGGAGCAAGAAAAAAAGAGGGGAGAAAGAGAGGAACCCCCTCAAAAAAGCAGTCATTAGGACACCAAATAATTATGAAAATGGAAAAATATTTATTGATATAGTTGGCAAGCAATACAAAACAACGTGAGATAAGGATATATACCATCACCAAGGTATAAAAACAATTTAAAAGACAACGTTGTCTAAGACAGGGAGGGGAAATCGCAGCTGCTCACACACCTCCAAGCATACACCAGACACACTCATCCTCAGGTGACTACATTACAGTCCCATGGAAGTGATCGGTGCTATCCGGATAGCTGGGTGTGGAGGAGCCAGAGATGGTAGAAAGTGGAGGAGATGAAGCAGTACACTGGAGTTAAGGGTGTTGGGCTAGAGCACTCTAATAAGGCAATTGGTATTAGTCCTGTGTCAGGAGGTAACACAGCACTCCCATTGAAGACGGGGGAACAATAATTCTGTTTTTACCCCGAAAGACAGTATGGTGTGCTGGAGGTACACAGTAGCTGAAGGTAAGGCACAAATAATCTCACCGTATCCACCGGGCGTTGGTACCCCATAAGTCCAGAGATGGTGGGGAGGGGGGAAGGCAAAGACACTCTCACCGCTCACGCCCAGCATTCATTCCCCATAAACACCACTTCTGTTGCTTCAAAACGGCGCTAGCCTGGCTGTACAGACTACCTCACAGGCCAATCATAGCTTCCTGGAAGTTCCCACAGTGAAGATGGCCACAGGCAGTAACTGGGCTCAGCAGCATGAATTCCACCCGCCCTCAATGCATCACTTCTGCCCTTCCTGGATGGCCCCTCCCACGTCACGTGCGTGATGACGCACCTCTGAGGTGTGGTGGTTTTTATCACCTAGTGATTTTGCAGTAAGCCTAGGTGGCTCACACTGGCTAGCGTTTTGTATAGTTATATATTAGAGGCGTTATTGTTGGTTGAGCCGGGTTGTTGTTGAATTTTTTACAATATCTCCAATCTGCATGAATATTCAAAGATCACTTGAAAATTGAGATGGAAAGACAGCCCGAGTTGCCTACAGCAGTGTGTCTCAACTCCAGTCCTCAAGGCGCCCCAACAGACCATATTTTCAGGCTTTCCATTATTATGCACAGTTGATTTGATCAGTTTCACTGCCATAGTAATTACCACAGCCATTTCATCTGAGGGAAATCCTGAAAACATGACCTGTTGGTGCGCCTTGAGGACTGGAGTTGAGAAACACTGGTCTACAGTATATACTTTTATTTAAGCATACTGTACAGTATATAAACCCAACAACAAAAGGGGTATTATATTGTAGCTTACCAATCCTTAGATGCACTGGCAGCATTTGTTTTCTTTTTTAGGCTTTTTTAAAATGTGTTTTCACCTGTTGTTTCTGTCAGAGTACATACATTATTTTTTATTACCTTTAGTCGACCAAGCTGTCTAGCAAATATGGCAGTTAGGGGGTTGGAGCAAACCATTTCTTAAGTGGTGTTAAACTCAAAAACAAAAATGGAATATATTACAGCTTACCAATCCTTAGATTTGGTGGCTGCATTTGCTTTTTTTTTTGGGGGGGTGCCCTTTATTTCACCTGGTGATCCAGCCTGTAACAGGTGTTCTCATAGGGCGTCTACATTCTGGAGGAAGTAGTAACACAGACTAGACTGTCAGTCTGGGGGGGGGGGGGGGTAGTGTTAGATATACTAGCAGATTTAAATGGACTTGACTAACAAACTGAAGCTAACACTTTATAAACAGTTTTTCCCTTTTGGGCTAAAGGTTTTACAAAAATAAATGTAAATGTAAGCACCCCTGTCAGTGTTAAATGGTTTGTCTTAACCCTCTAACTGTCACTTTCACTGGACAGCTTGGTCTATAAAAGAAGTTGAAAAATAACAGACTTACTGACCAGAGAGCAAGGTAAAAATAAAGAAAAAAAAGACTAAAAAAAAAAAGAAAGAAATTGAATGCAGCCACCACATCTCATGATTGGTACGCTACAATTTAATGCATTTTTGTTATAGGATTTAATATCGCTTTAACCAGGGGCGTTGCTAGGTCTCCAAAAGATCTGGGGCTAGAGCCCATAGCAGCGAAGTAAAGAAAGCAGTGTTGCCAACCGCCAGTAAATTTACTGACAGTTTGTAAAAAATCTGTGATTTTTACAACTGTCTATAAATATCAGGGTCTGATAATTTGTCATGAATAAAAAATGTGCTCTGTCAGTAAATTTTCCATGTTTTGCCAGTAAAAAAACGCTGTGGGAGGTTGGCAACACTGAAAGAAAGTCATATGCTTGAGTAGACATACACGTGTATATACTATAAGTGTGTGTGTGTGTGTGTGTGTATATATATATATATATATAATATATATTTTGTTACATATCTGAGAGCGGATCCCCCTTACATCAGGGTCCCCAGAGAGCCCCCCACTTACATCAGGGTCCCCAGAAATCCTCCGCTTTGAATGCTGGGCAGGGAAGGAGTCGTGGCTGTGACGTCACTGGTTGCTAGACACTAGGCAACTCTAGCAACCAGTAACCAGGAGTAGAGTCAGGTGTAGGGGAGGGCGGTGCCGGAGCCAGCGCTACAGCGGCTCAGTCTGCCCCTGCCTTCCGCATTCTGGACTGGGACATACCTGCTAATTGCAGAACTGCACCCACCCGCTAAGAGACTCGGGGCTATGGGCCCCAGACTTGGGGCTATAGCCCCAATAGCCACCCCCTAGCAACGCCCCTGGCTTTAACACTGACAGGAATGCTTGCAGCTTAAAATCTATGTCCCGAAAGGATAAACACCTGTTTCTGTATCTGCTTTAAAAATGTTAGTGGGTGTTAGATGTAAAATCCTTTTCGATCTACTAGTCTGTCTAATCTTGCCCTCTTCACAGGTTGCTGCTGTCCAAGATTGCGACTTTGAGCCCCTGTAGATACAGTGAAGGATTGAGTGTAGCTACCTTAACACAAGTTAGTTACAGGCCGGATCACCAGGCATAAACCAAAAATAAACATAATAAGTGCAGCTAAAAATTCACAATATAAATTTTAACGTCAACATATCTGCTTTGATCATATTGACTCAACATAATAAGCATATATAAATGCCTAGGCTTCAGTAGGCCTACTGAGGAAGCCCAATCACGGGGCGTAACGTGTATAGGTGGCCGAGCCTATGACGTCATTACTGAGGAAATGTTGTATTTTGCATGCCTATTCAACGAATTTTTGTCTTTTTATCCCCATTTTTATTCAATAAATTGTGGAAATAGAGAGCACTATTGGTCTCTTTCCTGTGTTCCCTATCATATGGTAATGCTGAATTTGGAGCTTCTGATTGGGAGAGGAGAAAGTGAAGGAGATTCATTATTCCAGTGCCCAAGGAGGAGCATAATGACCGATGCCTATTAGACTCTGTTGTGGGGTCTGAGGGTCTGGGGTCTGAAGCTGAGGTGAGCAGGTCTTTCACCTAAAGGTGGTGGTCACTGAAGGCTTCACAAGGAAGACAGTTATTGCACTGAATGCACAGCGGTGTATATATATTTAGGACTCTTTATAAATGCTTATTATGTTGATACAATACGATCAAAGCGCATATGTTGTCATTATAATTTATATTGTGAATTTTGAATTGCACTTCACTCATTATGTTTGTTTTTTGTCAGTATATGAGAGGAAGTTGTGAAATCACTCATATAGTGCAATAGCAGCAATCACATAAGTATATTTAAGCTTTTTTTAGTAGCACACAACACACAATACACATTGTGGGTTTTTGCAAATTTTGGTGTTGTATTTCCACTCTTGTGGTATATTTATTATTGTCAGTTAAGATAGCAAGGATTGTAATTTACACTTTATTCAGATCACCTGATAAAAATAAAAAAATGAAAAGCCTTAAAACAGGAATGTAGTCACCTTATCTAAGGATTGGTAAACTGCAATATATTACAATTTTGTTTATGGTGTATGAAAAAATGTGAACAACACATATACGTGAATATGTGCAACAAATATGAATGAGCATACAACATATCAAAGAGAAATAAATACATAAATCAAGTCCTTAGATGCAAAAGTAAAAATCCAGCATAGATGTGTTTTGTGCCAAAAACTCCTACAAGTGTTATATACCAGTCCCCTGATGACGTCTATTATAATGAAATGCATTTGTCAGAGCTAACGGCTGAGTGCCACTTTGCTTTCAGCGGTTCTTTCTCTTGACTTTTGTGAGTATTTCATGGTATTTTTAATAAAAGTATTACACTGTTTTGGCCTTTGTTTATCCTTTCTGTTCATGTGGTGCTGCGGATGGATCTGATCATTTGTTGAGTACATGTTATTGGCAGAGAAAGCAACCTGGATGCTTATTCATTATAGAGCACTTTTAGCCTTCTATGACTTAGAGGTCAGGGAGTCCAGTAAGCAGTGTAAATATGGAGATATTTGCCAGCACACCATGGATCAATCAGAAGGTGTCCAAAAAGGGTTTTTTTATTGCACGATCACATCACAGAACAGTGCAACGTTTTGGAGTCATGCAGGACCCTTCATCAGGCATGTTATGCAAGTAAGCAGTGTATATACATGGTGGTATAAGGAAGAGCAACTGGCTGTATATGCACAGGATTTTCTATTATTATTATTATAATACAGGATTTATATAGCGCCAACAGTTTGGGCAGCGCTTTACAATGTGAGATTTTTTTGGCACAAAACACATCTATGTTGGATTTTATTTTTTTACTTATGGACTTGATTTATATACTTATTTTGTTGCTCTGCCCAACGCATTTTGTTGTAATAGACGTCATCACGGGACTGGTATATCACACACACAGGATTTTGAGCACAAAACACATCTATGTTGAACTTTTTACTTTAGCATCTATGGACTTGATTTATATGTTTATTTCTTCTTGATGTATTGTATGCACATTCATATTTGCTGCACTTAATCACTTCGATGTGCTGTTCATTCATAAAGAGATAGGACACCATTTTTTTTTTATTCTAGTTCAGAATTCTGACATTTTTTTTGCACTGAGTTTTTTTGTACTTTTAGTTTATTTTTGTTTATG
Source organism: Glandirana rugosa (assembly GCA_018402905.1). NCBI lineage: Eukaryota > Metazoa > Chordata > Amphibia > Anura > Ranidae > Glandirana > Glandirana rugosa. The sequence goes on from BLSH010134353.1 coordinate 329,445, forward strand.
TATTTAGATATGCTTTAACATAGGGGTAGCTATGCACGACCACTGTGCTGTTTATCCTAAACTGGACACATTTTATATCGATATATACAGTATAATATAGATACATATATACATAGATATACAGTGCATCCGGAAAGTATTCACAGCGCTTCACTTTTTCCACATTTTGTTATGTTACAGCCTTATTCCAAAATGGATTAAATGAATTGTTTTCCTCAAAATTCTTACAAACAATACCCCATAATGACAACGTGAAAGATGTTTGTTTGAAATCTTTGCAAATTTATTAAAAAGAAAAAAGAAAAAAAATCTCATGTACATAAGTATTCCGTGCCTTTGCTCAATACTTTGTTGAAGTACCTTTGGCACCAATTACAGCCTCAAATATTTTTGAGTATGATGCTACAAGCTTGGCACACCTATTTTTGGGCACTTTCTCCCGTTCTTATCTTTGCAGGACCTCTCAAGCTCAGGATCAGGTTGAATGGGGAGCGGCGGTGCACAGACATTTTCAGATCTCTCCAGAGATGTTCAATCAGGTTCAAGTCTGGGCTCTGGCTGGGCCACTCAAGGACATTCACCGAGTTGACCCGTATCCACCCCTTTGTTATCTTGGCTGTGTGCTTAGGAACGTTGTCCTGTTGGAAGATGAACCTTCGACCCAGCCTTAAGTCCAGAGCTCTCTGGAGTATGTTTTCATCAAGGATGTCTATGTAGATTGCTGCATTCATCGTTCCCTTGATACAGACTAGTCTCCTAGTTCCTGCTGCTGAAAAACATCCCCACAGCATGATGCTGCCACCACCATACTTCACTGTAGGGATGGCATTGGCTAGGTGATGAGCGGTGCCTGGTTTCCTCCAGATATGGCGCTTGCCATTCAGGCCAAATAATTCAATCTTTGTTTCATCAGACCAGAGAATTTTGTTTCTCATGGTCTGAGAGTCCTTCAGGTGCCTTTTGGCAAACTCCAGGCGGGCTGTCATGTGCCTCTTTTACTAAGGAGTGGCTTCCGTCTGGCCACTCTATCATACAGGTCTGATTGGTGGAGTGCTGCAGAGATGGTAGTTCTTCTGGAAGGTTCTCATCTCTACACAGAGAAACATTGGAGCTCTGTCAGAGTGTCAATTGGGGTTCTTAATAACCTCCTTGGCTAAGGCCCTTCTCCCTTATCGCTCAGTTTGGCTGGGCGGCCCACTCTGGGAAGAGTCCTGGTGGTTCCAAACTTCTTCCATTTATGGATAATGGAGGCCACTGTACTCATTGGGACCTTTAATGTTGCAGAAATGTTTCTGTACTCTTCCCCAGATCTGTGCCTCTATACAATCCTGTCTCAGAGGTCTACAGACAATTCTTTGGACTTCATGGCTTGGTTTGTGCTCTGACATGCACTGTTAACTGTGGGACCTTATATAGACAGGTGTGTGCCTTTCCAAATCATGTCCATCAACTGCATTTACCACGTGGACTCCAATCAAGTTGTAGGAATATCTCAAGGATGATCAGTGGAAAGAGGATGCACCTGTGCTCAATTTTGAGTGTCATGGCAAAGGCTGTGAATACTTGTGATTTTTTTTGGTTTTTTATTTTTAATAAATTTGCAAAGATTTCAAACAAACTTCTTTGTTGTTGTCATCATGGGGTATTGTTTATAGAATTTTGAGGAAAATAATTGATTGAATCCATTTTGGAATAAGGCTGTAACATAACAAAATGTGGAAAAAGTGAAGCACTGTGAATACTTTCCATATGCACTGTATATACAGTATATATATTTTATTTACTATATATAGTAAATAAGGCATTCTTCATGTTCATAAATAATTACGCTTAAGGTCATCAGGCCTAAGAAAGTTCCATTGTTGTGCATTGCTGTTAGTTATTATCGCAAACAGTTGTTCCAGAGAAAATGTGAAAGCACGTCTGTTTTATCCTTTTGTCTCATGGGGAGATATCATCAGTCATTGGTGCTATTGACAGGTACTTTGGAGTTCTATGCTGTTTGATGCAGCAGCCCGTTTGGTCTTGTTCTGTGTGCGGGGCACTATGATTGTAGCAGCAGACTTTCAGTCTACGTTCCATCTGTTTCTAGTCCATCCAACCTGTTTTCTCTTGTTAGATTGTAAATTAGATGATTAGCCAGCAGTTCTGTGCTCTGCTGCTTTCCATATTGTTATAATGTAAAGTGAAAATGTGAGCTAAAATAAAACACGACCAGGTTTTATTACACAGCAGGTTGTGTCACTTACACATGGCGGTGGTGAACTTGTCACTTTCTTTCCTAGTTATTTGATTAATCTTCATAATGCAGAGTCTGGCAAGGTGCATGTAATACCATTGTAGGTAACTGGAGATCAAACTCTTGTGGCCCTAATTCACCACTAAGAATCCAATCCACAAAAAATCTACCTAGGGGACATAACAGCACACCAGATAAATAGAAAAGGGATCTTATTCATTGTATTGGAGAAAAGAGGAATTAACCCCAGAGGTGTAACTACAGATCATGGGGCCCCTTAGCAAAATAGGCTCCATGTGTTCTTCCTACTGTCATTGATCTTAACATAACGTATGTCTAAAGCTAGCCATACACTACACTGGGACTGGCACAAATCGGATTGGTGTGTGTGTAGGCAGGTGCAGCTGTCAGAACGCAATATCCGGGGGGGGTGGGGCAATTGAAAGAAAAAGAAAATCTGAAGGTGTATGGCCAGCTTGGGACCCTATATAGACTGTGTAGGGTGATTGGACACGATCAACTACTCTCCAAGCAGCCTGTTTTGTGTGGGCCTGTACAAACAAGTGATTACTGCCCCCACCTATAACTGGTCACGGCACCAAGGAGCATTGGAAATGGAAAGGCAACGCTTGTAAAAAAAAAACAGGGAAATTTCCAAGCTCAACTTACCGACCAGCCTGTGACCAACCAAATTGACATGTTCAGGTCAATTCAGTTGGTCGCAGGCTGATCGGTAAGTTGAGCTTGGCAATTTCCTTGGTTTTATTTTATTTGTGTGTAGCTCCCTCTACTTAGGTAGGTGTATAGTGGTAAGGTTTTTTGTACAGGTAAGGTAAATTTAGTCAGGCCTGGCTTGTGTGCAGGCCTGATTGTTTTGTTTCTGGGTCAGTGAGTGGCCTAGGGAGTGGCTGGTGACTACAGGTAGTGACATCCCTTGGTAACCCCTCCTTTCTGTATCAAAAAGTTCTGTAGGAAAGGGTGGGGAAGAGGGAGTGGAGCTACCTGAGGTATGTTAAGGAGCCCTGACCAATTCCCAACCTGGCAAGCCTCCTCAAATACCTGAGGTCATCGGGTGGAAGATCTGAAGGCTGTCACATCCTAGGAGGAGCCCCTAATCTTTGGGGGGGATGACCTTGGGCCTGGAGTGCTTGGGTGCAGCCAGGAGGAGTGAGATCTTGGAGGAGAGGCACAAGGCAGAGTGGAAAGGACAGCAGGAGAGAGCACTATTAGAGAAATCTTCAGGCGAGGAACCACAAGTGTCAGGAGTCGGTTGCCGGAGCAGATTGGGGTGAGAGACAGTCTGGGAAGGATGCAAGAGCCAGTTTGGGACTGTGGTGTCACTGTGGAGAAGGCCGTTGCAGCTGGAAGGGCTGGCGGGGCCTGGAGGAGAATGGGCTGGGAGTGGTAGTCCATCACACTAGCTAGCACATGTACTTTGCTACACATTGGGGGCCAACGGTCCCTGCCTGTAATGGGCAGTCCGGAGGTCATGCTAAAACTACAGCAGGCATCACCATGTGCTAACTAGGCCAGAACCAGGTGTTGTGCAGGGGAGAGGAACCGGGAGTAAATTGAAGCAAGTGTTGTGCAGGAGAAAAGAACAAGGAGAATTGTGCAGCAACTTATGTGCTGGAGGAAGAAGGAGAGTATATACTGCAGTGTATATAGAAGGTCTGACAAAGAACTGTTGATCTGTGGGCATACCATTGCCATCCCTACCGCATCCAAGTTTAACCCCCTAATAAAAAAACAAAAAACATAGTAACGGGCTGTTCTGTGATTCTGGATGTGAGGATCAGTGTGATTGAGGGCAGAGTGACAGAGGAACCACAACTTCCAGCCACCCCCAAGGGGGGCAATCGCTAGATGTGAAAGCCTGTACCATTTTTTGTTACTCTGTGCGCCAAAACCAACGTCCCTCTCCTCACAATTTATGGTCAGATTTGATCAAAGACGGGTAGCGGGAGCGTTGTCAGCATTATTAGTACACTACTAGGGAGCACTGCTTTGGGCAGAAGTTGGATTTAGAGTTAGGACTACAGATAATACTGGGGTGCCTTGATGGGGCTCTGTAGCTTACGCATTTATTTGCAAATGTGTGCAGACTAAACCCTGTTTTTAATGCATACTGTTAGACAGGATCATTCGGTTGGTTGCAGGCTGGTCATCGGTGAGTTCAGCTTGGAAATTTCTCTGGTTTTGTTTTGCATGCGTTGCCCTTCCATGCGTTCCATGCTGCAAAGGCCAATTATAGGTGGGGGCAGTGGCCATTTGTTTGTACTATTGGAATACTGGTGAGGGGATACACTGGGCACCTTTGCTGCCATTGTGCTATATGCTGGCTTCTGTTGGACTGGCACCATACACACAGGCCTGCCGATGTTGCCTGGCATTTGGCCCATGTGTACTAGGCATTTTTTTTTTTTTTTACTTTTACTAGGCTTAACACACCTCCTGCATTAGTAAGACACAACTCTGGAGGACTGAGTACAGGAGGCACAGCAGCAATGTCCGTCTGGGGGGGAGAGGAGCATTAAATGTATTAGCAGATTTAGAACTACAAATAAATTTAAGCCAAACTCCAGCTTACTGGTAATAATCAGTTACAGCAAACAATTTTTTTTCCTTTTGGGATAAAGGTGTTACATGAATAAATAGAATCTGATCATTTTAATCGCCCCTGCCAGTGTTAATTGGCGTGTCTCATCCATGTAAACTGATACATTCTGCTTGAGAGCTGAAAAAAAAGATGTGCTTTTGAAAAACAGACTTGCTGGCTGTTTCACCAAATAAAAATAGAAGAAAGAATGCCTAAAAAACAAAAACTAAAGCAGCCATCACATCCAGGAATTGGTAAGCTGCATCATAATACGTGTTTGTTTTGAGTTTAATACTGCTTAATCTATTTACAAGTAACCATTCCTTTAATCTTAGTTACATTGCTTCTGTATACAATGCCTTGGTTTAGAACCTGTATATATTTTGCCACTTCAGCTTGTTTGATTTTCTAATTGTTAGTGGGGTCCAAACAACGTTCCTTTTTGAAAATTTGAAGGTGTAGAATGGAAAATTTTTCTCAAACGAACACATTGTACAGATTTTTGTTTGGGAAAGTCCATTCATTCCAAAATCGAATATTAAAAGCAAACAAAATATAGGAGCAGCACAGTGGTGTAGTGGTTAGCACTTTCGCCTAGCAGCAGAAGGGTTGTTGGTTCGAATCCCAACCACGACACTACCTGCCTGGAGTTTGCATGTTCTCCTTGTGCCTGCATGGGTTTCTTCCAGGGGCTCCAGTTTCCTCCCACACTCCAAAGACATGCTGGTAGGTTAATTGGCTTGTGTCTAAATTGGCCCTAGTATATGTATGAATGTGAGTTAGGGACCCTTAGATTGTAAGCTCCTTGAGGGTAGGGAATGATGTGAATGTACATGTAAAAGTGCTGCGTAAATTGATGGCCCTATATAAGTGCCTGAAATAAAAATTTTGAAGTGTTTTATAAAAGACATTCGGCAAGTATGCTGAAAGTTTTTGTACGGCTGTTCGTAGGAGCATTTATTTAACCTCTTAAGCCCCGGAAGATTACCCCCCTTCATGACCAGGCCATTTTTTGCAATACGGCACTGAATTACTTTAACTGACAATTGCGCAGTTGTACGACGCTGTACCCAAATAAAAAATGTCCTTTTTTGCCCACAAATAGAGCTTTCTTTTGGTGATATTTGATCACCTCTGCAGCTTTTATTTTTTGTGATATAAACAAAAAAAGGCCGACAATATTGAAAAAAACAAAACAATACTTTTTACTTTTTGCTATAAAATATATCCAATAAAAAATGTAAAAAATAAAATGTCTTCATCAATTTAGGCCAATATGTATTCTGCTACATGTTTTTGCTAAGAAAAATCCCAATAAGCGTATATTAAATGGTTTGCATAAAAGTTATAGCGTCTACAAACTATGGGATAGATTTATGGAATTTTTATTTTTTTTACTAGTAATGGCGGCAATCAACGATTTTAAGTGGGACTGTGATATTGCGGTGGACAAATCTAGCACTTAGGGGTTGATTTACTAAAGGCAAATAGACGGTGCACTCTGCAAAGTGCAGTTGCTACAGAGCTTAGTAAATGAGGTAAAGGTTCTCTTTGCAAAGAATGCCCAATCACGTGCAAGGAAAATTAAAAAAACTGCATTTTTGCTTGCACATGATTGAATGATGGAAGTCAGCAGAGCTTCTGCTCATTTCTGCTCATTTACTAAGCTCTGGATCAACTGCACTTTGCAAAGTGCAGAGTCCGTTTGCCTTTAGTAAATCAACCCCTTAGTGACACTTTTTGGGGACCAGTGACACCAATACAGTGATCAGTGCTAAAAAAAATGTACTGTCATTGTACTAATAACACTGGTAGGGAAGGGGTTAACATTAGGGACGATCAAAGGGTTAAGTGTGTCCTTAGGGAGTGCTTTCTAACTGTGGGGGGGCATGCTTTGACTAGGGGAAAACAGAGGTCCGTGTTTCTGCTTAGAAACACAAGATTTCCATTTTCCCTTCTGACAGAACGGCGGTCTGCCTTGCTTACATAGGCAGGCCGCTGTTCTGCCTCTCCGCTGGATCTGCTGATTGGCTCCTGCTGTGTCCAATCACAGCAGGAGCGGGTCGCCGGCGGTGCGCACCCCAGACCCCATGTACAAAATCACGTATAGGTACGTGATATTGCGCAGAAGATATCTACATGGGGTGGTCCAGAAGTAGTTAAAACTATACTAGTGCATTTCCAGTTTTAAGCCGGGTACACACTATCGTTTTTTTCATGCAACCCGCGAGGTTAGTCCAACGATCTCCCGCCTCTGAGCTGTTGTATTTTGATAGGGGGATAGTCACCCCACCAGAACACTCCGATCAGCGATCTCTGCCATTGGCTGAGAGTCCTGATTGGGAGTCGGTGGGCTGCTGGTTTTCCAGGATGCAACTCTGACAGAAGCTGGCCGGATGGACAGACTGATGTACACGCGGGCACAATGGTTTTTGTAACAGCAAACATTCTGCCCATGTGCATGGGGCTTCAGTCACAAAACAGCGACAGCACAGTTTGCCTTTCTTACCTATGTACTTATTCCTGGCTATACCCAGGCTTTTGTTGCCTTCCGTGTCACTGTGTGTATGTAGGTAAACAAGTGAAAATGAAAGGCTTGTTGTCTGTTATTGTTAGTTTGATGCTACTGTTTGGCTATCAGTTGTTCTGATACCTTATCTGTGGATGCCTGCAGGGAGGACACCATACAAAGCCATTTACTGCCAGGCCTATGGCTCCTTTGACATCAAAGAGAACCTCAATGCAGGCAGATCTCCATATGTTATTACTGTAACTACAGCAGCAAAATGGTGCATAAAACACCGGGTCAAATATAGGGGGGAAATAAGCTAACTAAATGAAAACGGAACCAATCCTACATTATACAATTTTCTTGTTTGCTTTAGAATTACCTTCAACTATGTAGTGCAAGGGCCTGCCTGATTGCAAACAAATTGAACGTGTTTAGATTTGACCTCATATTATATAGTTTTGATAAAGCTAAGGCAGACCATAGATGGAGCAAATTTTTATCCTGCAACCACACCCACCAGGAAAACGCAGTGATTATTGCTAGTGGCTATAACAGCCGCTTGCAATAACCACATGTAAAATCCAGCAGGCTGGTTGTACCCAAGCTGATCGATCAATCAACTTGGGTACATTTAGCCAGCCCATACATGGTTCGAATCTTGGCCAATTCCTGCTGGACAAGACGAGATGCAAACTGTCTATGGCCAGCTTAAAGCAGAGTTCCACCCAAAAGTGGAACTTCCAATTATCTGATACATCCCCCCCTCTGGTGCCACCCAGGGCTGGTGCAAGGATTTTTGACACCCTAGGTGAAACCTCATTATGCCGCCCCTTTGGCCCCGCCCCTGACTTCACCCCCTTTGCCCTGTTCATGTATACGATGGAGGTGGCGGAGGTGGAGATTTTTTGCAGCGCCTCTCTACCTATTTCTTTAGCCGTGGTCCACAGGCCTGCACCTGCGCCTCTGGACCCGGCCTAAGTTAAATAATGGCAACACCGGCTCGCTTCCTCATGCTAGCCATGGTCCGCAGGTATATGGACTGGCTGGGGTAGTATATGGGCAGGCTGGAGTAGTATATGGACAAGCTGGGGTAGTATATGGACAGGGGCTTGGCACCCTGGGCGTCAGTGCGCCCTAGGCGGCCGCCTACTCCGCCTAGTGGTAGAGCCAGCCCTGGTGCCACCTTATGGCACCTTTCGGGGGGGAGCGGGTACCTATTTTTGACAGGTACCCTGTCCCCACTTCCCTTGGACCTCGCCTTGGCTGAGAGGTGAGCAAAGCTGATTGCCGGTTTGCTTTAACCACTTGAAGGTTCCTGCCATTTCTATGACAAGTGGTTAAAGCAGAGTTCCACCCACATTTTTCACTCCTCACCATGCAGCACTAATGTGCATCCTTAAAATGAATTGGCAATTTTTTTTTTTTTTCTGTTCACTTACCTGATTTTTGCCTATATCTCATTTCACTTCCTCCTTTAGGCTGGGTTCACACTATCCGACACCATAACGGTCAGACTTTTGATCCTACTTTGCCCTGCAACATCGGTCCTACTTCTGTCCTACTTTGGTCCTACTTCTATCTGACTTGAATGAACAAGATAAGATTTTGCTCCGACTTTCAGCTAGTCTGACTTGTCCTTTGACCAATCAAAACAATCCCAGTGTGAGATAAATTCCTTTTACTGCTGCTGTAATCACCAAGTCGGATGTCACAAGTCGGATGGTTAGAACAAGGATCTGACTTTGATCCTACTTCAATGATATTCAATGGGCTGAAGTAGGACCAAAGTCGGACCAAAGTAATACAGGAACCTTTTTCAAAGTCGGACCGACTTGTGTCGGACCAGTTAAGACGGCTCTCATAGGGAAACACTGATTTTGTGAAGTAATGCGACTTGTGCTCACAATGTCGGTCCGTTTGTCAGACAAGTGTGAACCCAGCCTTAGGGGCCATGGCGCCGTACGTCATTTCCGGCTTTGCATTGTCTCCTGGGAGATCTTGGTCAGCTTGGCATGGCACTGCTCCTGTTACATTTAACATTGACGTCTATGGAAAATCTTGATCAGCTTGGCATGACACTGCTTCCGTAACATTTAATAGACATGTGCAACTCATTTAGTACTGAATTCATTTTTTAACGAATTTTGACAAATTCGTTAATTTGGCAGTATCCGAATTAACGAAAATCGTTTACTGAATTTTTCCGAATATTCCTAAATTTGAACAGTCGAATATTCATAAATTCGTAAATTCGAAAATCTGAAATAACTAACTATAATAACTTAACTATTACTAACTATTAAATTATAGGTATTGGAATTTCCTTTCAAATTTGGCTGTTAGTGAACGTAACAAATACAAATTTATCCGAAGTTACAAATTATCTGAAATAACGAATGGAACGTAAGGAATTAATAATAATAATAATAAATAACAATAATAATAAAAACGTTTTATTATTATTATTTGTTATTAATGTGTTCCGTTCCATTTCTTTAGGTGTGGCATTCGTTGTTTTGAATAATTTGTAACTTTGGATAAATTTGTATTCGCTATGTTCACTAACAGCCAAATTTGAAAATTTAATAGTTATTATTAGTTAGTTATTATTTAGAATTTTCGGATTTTCGAATTTACACATTTTTGAATTTACTAATTTCCAGATTTTCGAATTTACGAATCGCGGTCATAATGAATCACCCGAAAAACGAAAAAAAAAAAGAAACGAATGAAACGAAAATGAAAATGAACACATTTTTCAGCAGTGCACAAGTCTAACATTTAACACTGGCATCTATGGAAAATCTTGGTCAGCTTGGCATGGCTGTGCCATGTCAAGCTGACCAAGATGGCACCACACTGCACATGCGCGACATTAGCAGGCCAACATGCACGGAATCCAGGAAGAAGGACACTGCAGCTTCAGATGCCCACACTGGAGATGGCTGCGCTGTGCAGGAACTTCACAAAGTAAGAAAACAATGCTGCACAAATATAGAACAGGGCATAGTTTACAGCATACCTTTGTTACATTGCACGAGGCATGAATATTCTAGGGGTATTTTTATCTTAAAAGTCATATTTTGGCAGGAACTCCGCTTTAAATAGACTCTGTCATTTTGCCCATTCAGGGCAAAAGGACAGAGGGGGAAATTTACTAAAACTGGAGCACTCAGAATCTGGTGCAGCTGTGCATGGTATCTGATCAGTTTCTATTCTAACTTCAGCTTATTCAATTAAGCTAAAGAACTTTTATGAAATGTTTTGATTGTTAGTGGGATCAAATCAACATTTGCTTTTTACCACAGAGATGAAAAAATTCAAAGGAGCAGGGTGGAAAGTTTTTTTTGAATTAACAAATTTCTCAGAGTAAGCCCTCGTTCACAGTGAACGCAGGTATGAAATCATGCGAGTGCAGCTGAACTCGCGCGGTTTCCAACCCACATTTCAGTGCGAGTTTGGGGGCGATTTAATAGACATCTGTGCGGGTTCATGCACAGATCTCTATTGAAATCCCCCCCAAAGTCACCAAAAGTAGTGCAGGAACTACTTTTGGGAATCGGTGCGGTGCTGCAAAGTCGGCTACATTCATCCTAAAATGTAAATGTAAAAATCAAATCCAATTTTTAAGTACTTTCAAACAACTTTCGTCCAATCATCGAATGTACTGAGAATATTTGGTATGAATGTTTGTAGAAATATTTATACAAATGTTTGTTCAAAGGTCTACTAGTGTATAGCCAGCGTAAATCAACATTGACTATTTTTAATCTTTATGCTGCTAGCATTAGTAAATAGATAGAAAAGTATACAATATTTACTGTTTACATTTCTTCAGTTACTTTCTGGTTAACAAAACTAGGCAAATAATGTCATACATTCCAGAAGTCCTCAGGATGGGAGGAGGAGTTCTCTCAGCTAAGCACACCATCCTGCCTGCATGCCTGAGCTAGGGGCTGATGGATTCCTGGAAGTAAATGCTACATGAATCATCTGCCCATACTCAAGATGGCTGCAGGTAGAAATGCTATGGGAGTGTTTTCTCAACAAAACAAAGCACGGAGACATGAATACATGAGTGAGTTTGTTTTGAACATTACAATAAATGAAATAGTGTTTTTCATCTGTGGTGCTCAGATACAATTAACCACTTGCCGACCGTCAACCGCAGGTTGACGGCGACAAGACGGCTCTGCTAGGCAAACCGCCGTCATACGACGGCGGCTGCCAGATCGAGCACTGTGAGCATGCGCACGCCGCTGGAGGCGCGCTCGCGTGCTCACTGTGTTCCGGGGGGGCCAGGGAGCGGGTGCGGCGGACTCGATCGCCGCCGGCTACCTGTGATGCCCCCCCCGGAGTGAAAGAACCGAGGTCCGCGTATGTAAACACGGATCTCCGTTCTGTGAGGGGGGAAGGACTGTGATTACAGCCTTCCTGTATATGAAAGCTGTGATCACTATCCTTCCCGTGCTAGGGCAGCCCACACACAGTAAGAACACGCCCAGGGAACACAGTTAACCCTTAGAGCGCCCCCTGCAGGTTAACCCCTTCACTGCCAATGGCATTTACACAGTAATCAGTGCATTTTTATAGCACTGATCGCTGTATAAATGCCAATGGTCCCAAAAAAGTGTCAAAATGGTCCGACATGGCCGCTGCAATATCGCAGTACCGCTAAAAATCACAGATCGCCGCCATTACTAGTAAAAAATAAAAAAAAATAAAAACCCCATAAATTAATTCTCATCATTCGTAAACAAGGCAACTTTTGCGCAAACCAATCAATAAAAGCAGATTGTGATTTTTTTTTATCACAAATATGAGGAAGAATATAAATCGGCCAAAACCGTTGAAAAAAAATGTTTTTTTATATTTTTTTTTGGATTTGTATTTTAGCAAAAAGTAAGAAATTTGGGTTTTTTTGCAAAATTCACGCTCTTCTTTTGTTTATAGTGGCGATCAGAAATGATGCAGCGGTGATCAAATACCACCAAAAGAAAGCTCTATTTGTGGGAAAAAAGGACGCAGATTTTGTTTGGGTACAACGCCGCACGACCGTGCAATTGTCAGTTAAAGCGACGCAGTGCCGAATCGCAAAAAGTGCTCCGGTCCTAAAGTGTGAAATCCTTCCGGGGGTGACGTGGTTAAGTAATATATTTTCTTGTTCTGACCTTTTTTTTTTTTTACATTTCTTCAGTTGTTTCCTGGTTTCTGGCCTAAACCAAAATGATGTCAAACATCTCAGGAGTCTTCGGGAGGGGAGGAGATGCTTTTTTAACTAAGCACACCCTCCTGTCTGTATGCCTGATCTAAGGGCAGATGGATTCCAGAAAGTTAATGATCCACAAATCATCTGCCCTTACTCAAGATGGCAATGGTCAGAAATACTAGGGGGTGTTTTTAAAGTGATTTCTCAGCAAAATATTGCATGAAGACATGGATAGATGGGTGAGTGTGCTTGGAATATTAAAAATGAATTAAATAGCTTTTTCAGTTTGTGGTGCTCAGATGCAGTTAAAGGATAAGTTTACCTTTGTTCACCTTTTTTTTTCTAAATTCCAGCTCAGCTCCCCTATGTATCAGTATAGCATTAATACACTTCTTTTCAACAATAAAACAGCTTTTATTAATTCTACACAGGCTTACCTCACTCTCTTCATAGCAGTTTAAACACACTGCTTGATTACTTCTACCTTATTTCCTGGTCAGACTTTAGATTATGACACAGGAAGGAGTTGACCAACTGATCTCATTAACACACACCCTGCATCATCTACCCTCAGCTGGTCAACTCCTCAGTGAGTTTAGAAATTAAGTTATGTGTAATAAATTGGAATGACACAGAGAGAAAGTATTGAACACATGAAGAAAGGGAGGTGCAAAAAGACATGGAAAGCCAAGACACCCACTGAAATGTATCAGTAATTAGAAAGCAATCCTGCCCCTTGTCTGTGCAAATTATAGCGGAGCTCCACCCAAAAGGGGACGTTCCGCTTTAAACACTCCTCCCTCCTCCACATGTAATTTTTTTTAGGGGAGGAGCGGGTACCTAGTTTTGACAGGTACCCGCTCCCACTTCCACTTGGCCACCTAGACGATCCGAACGGAAGTTCTCCTCTCCCCTCCCCTGCAATCTTCTGGGACATGTCATTCCACCTTAATAGCAGCTGGTTCAATCTCAACTGATGGCCTATTAAAAGCTATCTCATTACCAAGGTGTCACACAAGAAACATCTCATAATGAGTAAAAGCAAAGAGCTCTCTCAAGACCTTCACAGCCTTATTGTTGCAAAACATACTGATGGCATTGATTACAGAAGGATTTCTAAACTTCTGAATGTTCCAGTGAGCACTGTTGGGGCCATAGTCCGGAAGTGGAAAGAATATTTCACCATAAACCGGCTATGGCCAGGTGCTCCTCACAATATTTCTGACACAAGAGTGAAAAGAATTATCAGAAGAGTTGTCCAAGAGCCAAGGACCACTTGTAGAGAGCTTCCGAAAGACCTGGAATTAGCAGGTACAATTGTTTCAAAGAAAACAATAACGAATGTACTCAACTGCTATGACTTGTATGCACGCTAACCCAGCAAAACTCCATTGCTGAAGAAAAAGCATGTTGAAGCTTGTTTAAAAGTTTGCTGCACAACATTTAGACAAGCCTGAGAAATACTGGGAGAATACAGTCTGGTCGGATGAGACCAAAATTTAACTCCTTGGAAGCCATAATACACACCATGTTTGGAGGTCAAATGACACTGCACATCGCCCCAAAATCACCCCCATACCATCAGTAAAGTTTGGAGGTGGGAACATCATGGTGTGGGGCTGTTTTTCAGCATACGGTACTGGCAAACTTTATGTCCTTGAAGGAAGGATGAATAGAAAAATGTACCAAGACATTATTGATACAAATCTGCTGCCAGGATGATGAAGATGAAACAAGGGTGGACATTTCAGCAAGACCATGATCCCAAACACAAAGCCAAGGGAACTCTTAACTGGTTTCAAAGAAAATAAATCTGCTAGAATGGCTGAACCAATGACCTAACTTGAGTCCAATAGAAAATCTATGGAAAGAACTAAAGATCAGAGTTCATAGAAGAGGTCCATGGTACCCTCAAGATTTTAAGACTGTTTGTGTGGAAGAATGGGCCAAAATCACATCTGAGCAATACATGCGACTCGTTTCTCCATACGGGAGGTGTCTTGAAGCTGTCATTGCCAACAAAGGATTTTGTACCAAGTATTAAATACATTTCAGTTAGCTTGTTCAATACTTTTTCCCTGTGTCATTCCATTTGTTTTGGTTTCTTTGTATGTATGGATTGCATGGGTTGTTACCAACATGTGGGGAAAATGTCATGTCAATAGCACCTTTAGAAATATATTTACCTAGAAAAATGGTAACATGTTCAATACTTATTTTACCTGCTGTATATAACAAAACAGCTGCTTCTTCTGTCCCTCACATGATCTTGAAGTCTGGGATGAAGATAGGAGTCTTCACCATATTACGAAAAGAATGAAAAGAAAGCTGTCAAACTTTAATTTGAAACTTTTTTCAGAAACGCAAATCATTGTAGTCCAGGTGTTTTTGCTGTTACTCGGAGAAAATGGATTGTCACAGTATTAGAAAATTACACCTTATTAGAGCCGTGCCCCTCTACAATTATCTCAATAATGCAACCGTGACTGGCTTTCCCTGGAGCTCCTCCACCCTCAGTTCAGCTTGAATGGACTCATAGCCCAGGGGCTTGTAGGCCCTCTCAATCTTTTTAGTCACTCTATAGCAAAGCATGTGATCAACTATAAGTAGATTCAGCATACAACTGCTTGGCATTCATTCAGTGCTGCTATACAAGGCACATCTGTCATCGGCTGCAATAAAACGTGGGGCAGGGTGCAATGATCAGGGTATATCTCTCAAGTCAAAACCTTTCTTTTTGGTTTTGGATACAGTTCAGAAGTGTTGAAACCCATGTAAGGTTTCATTGCTTTCTGTGTTCTGTTAGGGTAGTTTGTTTTTCTCTCAATTTGTCCTGATGATCATTGTCAAGTGATGGGAAGGTTTTACAGTTGGCACTGGAACAGGAATAGAGGGTAACTCTTTAACCACTTCAGCCCCAGAAGGATTTACCCACTTCCTGACCAAGCAATTTTTTTGCGATACGGCACTGCGTTGCTTTAACTGACAATTGCGAGGTCCTGTGATGCTGTACCCAAACAAAATGAATGTCCTTTTTCCCCACAAATAGAGCTTTCTTTTGGTGGTATTTGATCACCTCTGCATTTTTTATTTTTTGCGCTATAAACAAAAAGACAGTTTTGAAAGAGAAACTTTTTTTTTTACTTTCTCCAAAAAAAAATCTATAAAAAAACAAATTCATTCATCAGTTTAGGCCGATATATATTCTTCTACATATTTTTGGTAAAAAAAATTGCAATAGGCATATATTGATTGGTTTGCACAAAAGTTATCGCGTCTACAAACTATGGGATAGATTTAGGGACTTTTATTTTTTTAGATTGTTTTTACTAGTAATAGCGGCGATCTGCGATTTTTAGTGGGACTGCAACATTGCGGCGGACAAATCTGACCCCAAATTATACATTTTGGGGACCAGTGACATTATTACATTGATCAGTGCTATAAAAATGCACTGATCAATGTAAAAATTACACTGGCAGGGAAGGGGTTAACACTAGGGGCGATCAAGGGGTTAACTGTGTTCCCTAGATGTGTTCTAACTGTAGGGGGGATGGGCTGCCAGGGACATGACAGAGATCACTGTTCCTGATCCCTGGGAACAGTAGATCTCTGAGATGTCCCTTGTCAGAACAGGGATCTGACTTGTTTACATAGGCAGATCCCCGTTCTCTGTCCCTGTAAAAGGCGATCGCGGGTCGCCGGCAGACAGCGATCTCGCCTGACCCATGGGCACGCTCCCACGGCGTGCAACGGGCGTACGCAAGTCTGCAATCGCACATGCGCGAGCCGCCGTACAGCTACGCCGATTCGCTCAGGAGAGCCAACCTGCCGCAGTATAATGACGGCGGCTGGTCGGGAACTGGTTAAATGGGGGGGCGCCCTTCTGGTAACAACTGTCCGTGTTTGCATTCCCCCTCAATTCATAGAATGCTTCTTTCCGAAATGGATAAAAAAAAAACTAACAGGGGTTTTAACCACTTGCCCTCTGTAGGATTTATGCCCTTCATGACCAGACCATTTTTTGTGATACGGCACTGCGTCACTTTACTGACAATTGCACGGTCGTGCAACACTGTACCAAAATAAAATGTATTTACTTTTTTCCCACAGAGCTTTCTTTTGGTGGTATTTGATCACCTCTGCGATTTTTATTTTTTGCGCTATAAACAAAAAAAGAGCAACAGTTTTGAAAAAAAGAACCAATATTTTTTACTTTCTGCTATAAAACATATCCAATAAAAAATGTATTTCTTCATCAATTTAGACCAATATGTATTCTGTTACATGTTTTTGGTAAGCGCAAAAGTTACAGCATCTACAAACTATGGGATATTTTTATTTATTTATTATTATTTTTTTACAAGTAATGGCGGCGATCAGCAAGTAGGACTGCGATATTGCAGAGGACAAATCGGACACTAACTGGCACTTTTGACACTTTTTGGGGGCCATTGACACTAATACAGCGATTAAGAGAGAAACTGGCCTTAAGTTGTATAGTGCCTTCATCCCGGATTAAACAATAGTAAACAAATTGGCATTGGGACTATATAGGCACTTTCAATGATAGTCAAAATTGATTAAAAGAATAACATTTATTAATACAGAGGTGAAAACATATGTTTGAAAGTACACATATGCAGCCATAGGAATACAGATATAACAGTGTTATTACAAAGAAGTATATACAGGCATATAATAAGACATCTTACGCATTTCGAGGAATCTTCTTTAGAGGTGTAAATAAAGTGGCGCAAGTTGCTATTGATAACATAATACAGACTTGTATCATGTATATATGCCACTGTATATTAAAACCAGAGAAAGAAGGAGTGTGCCGATGCCTCCACCATGAAAGCTTCCCACCATCAGACCATGGGACCCAGTTCCAAATGCCAGAGTACAGAGATCTCCCTAGGGGTGCAAGTGACTGGGGATCTGGGCCTCTTGTTAGAAAAACTGAAAAAAGGCCAGCCTATTAGAGTGGCTAGGATTTTAGATAGGGGTTAGGGTTGAGACGGTCAGCGCAGTCAGCTAATGTGGGTCCCCTCAAATGTAAGAGATATATCCATACATGGATGGTATGCCTCACAGGGATGGTAATCTGTGGGGCTTTATCGGCATTCATCTCACATATATGGTATCTGGTGATCCTCAGAGCAAGCGCTGGGGGGTATTTGATTGGCTGGCTGGAGGGGGGTGGCTGGCTGGGGAGGCCGCGGGTTGCCCCCCCTAAGAAAATTGAGCACCAGCCGCCAATGGCACAACCCCTTTGTCCTCCTTCATAAGACACTACATCCAGCTTAGGTCGAAGTCTATTATCCTTCTACTAATTTAGTGTACAAAATCGGTTCTTCGGACACTCATCATAATCAGGTGTGATTGTGAGATGTGAATACATTTTGGGACATATGTGGGTTGATTTACTAAAACTGGAGAGTGCACAATCAGGTGCAGCCATTCATAGAAACCAGCTTTCAGCTTTCTTTTGGTCAAAGCTTAATTGAACAAACTGAAGTTAGAAGCTGATTGGTTACCATGCAGAGAGTGTTTCTATTCCGTCAGAATTCGTCCAACATGAAACCATTTTCACTTGTTTATGGTCAGCTGAAGAAAATAAGTTTAATTAAAAATTAGCAAAATATTGTAGAAATGTTATGTGGAAACCTCTGCCATAAGAAGGAATATTTCACAACAATAAAGTAAAGCTGTAATAAGTAGAATCGCACTCCGTAGCCTCTCTGGTGGTTTTCCACCATGTGGCTCACGATGAATTTCCATTACAAATAGCGGTAACCCCCGAGCCATACTCCGTATTGCATCGCTGGATCCAGGCAATGTGACTCACCTTGTCCCCTGGATTCAGTGATGTCCCCCGCTGTGTTCGCGGGCTGTCTCTTCCACCCGATGCCTCTGGGTTCCGGGCTCCATTCCCTGCGAGCGTCGCATCGCACGGGGAGCGGAGCGTGGTGGCAAATTCAAAAACTGAAACACACAGTAAACATACAGTACACTGTAATCTGTAAGATTACATTACTGTATAAAATCATTTCACATCCCTTTTGTCCCTAGTGCTTTGCCCAGTGCCCTGCATGCACTTTTATATTATATATGCCATTCTTTCTGCCTGGAAACATGAGAATGTCCATGTCATCCAAAAAGCGCCCCTTTATGTCAAAAGCGGTTCTTGATCAACTAGAAAACACCGATAGTAAATAAGAATCATTAGCAGAATTGAGTGATACTGATTTTTAGGGAAATTTATCATCAGACATGATGAAAGTGAAAGTGACGACAGCGAAATTTTTGCAACTGAGCAAATTTCAGTGTTTTGACTAGATTACATTATTGAATACATTTTATTATTATTATATTATTATTTTTGATAATTATTTAAAGTTATTTATTATATTATAATTTTTTTCATATATATTATAATTTATGATTTCCTCATTTCAAACTTGATCATACCCGGGATGTCTACTAGACTCTTGTCTTAAGTGCGTTATTCGTAAGAATTACAGGCCTACAATATAAAAACGCCAAATTTCTATGCGAAAAAATGTACCGCTTTGAGACGCAAAAATCTGACATAATCATACCGCCAGGGAGGTTAATCCAATCCAAAAACAGCCTTTACTGATGTATCAAATAGTACTACTGCACATCAACATGGTTCTCACCCGGGACCGTTCAGCCTCGTACACACGGGACGATGAGCGTATACAACAGGTCGTATGAACGACCGTTGTATGCGAAATCGATCGTTCGTACGCGCGATTAGAACAGCCGACATACGACAGTCATACAACGGGAAAACTTGGTCGTACCAACAAGAGGTCATACGACCGTTGTATCGTGTGTACAGAGAAGTTGGTACAACAAGTTGTATTGTGCAAAACACGCATGCTCAGAAGTCAGGAACGGCCGGATGCTAATTACATGCACCTGAACGTTCTTTCGTTTGGTCGTACGATCGTGTAGTGCAGTCAGTATGCTAGATACAACAGCCAACATACGATTTGAGACCATCGTACGAACAATCATCGTCCCATGTGTACGAGACTTTACTCTTTTTTAAATTCTTTATTTATTTTTCCAGAAAGGTTATATTAAATAAAAACCAGCACAATATATTTTAGGAGTGTCATTGATGGGATCGCTCCTGTTAACGTGTTTCACCAAACTGGCCGGATCTCAAGGTTTGTAAGAGAATAAAGTAAGACAAAAATCATCTCCAAATAGTAGTTGTGTGACTGCACCATGTAGATGGGATCCCTGGTGGGATTTGAATACAGAACTGTAGCACTGCACTAACTTCTAAACCAACTTCCCATCTTTTATTCTTCTTTGTAATATTTATTATTGTGAATTGTTCTATCTGCTACAATGTACAAGTACACATCTTGCTGATCCATTGTTAAGGGTATCTCTGATGAAACATGGGAGATTTCGGGAGAGCAATGCAACTAGATAACAAACATAAACATCTTTAAATATTTGCTTTAATGTGAATGTCTCTAAAGTAAGCCAAAGCTTTGAAGATTCCACCACAATCATAGCTGGGAATTCATCATAGATAAGATATATTACATTTTAAACTGTTGAACATACATGCCAATTGCTCATTCACTTCTTATCTTCTATAGAGTGTTTGATCAATAATGGCAGAACAATTTGTTGGAAAAGATTAAGGGTGAAGAGCCATAATTAGAAGATAACTTTCAACTGCAGCAGACTCCCACCACTGATTGTCTATTCTTCAGGAAAGTGTTTTTCTGTGTAAGCAGATGTCACCCAGGCCATCCTTTAATATCCCAGAAAAGGATTCACACTGAGAGGGGCTAGCCTAGGGGGGTGCAACCATATCACACCCATACCACTTTATATCCATAGATGATCCCTCTATGGGTAGCAGTAGCAGTGGCGGCTGGTGCTTTTTTTTTTTTTTGGGGGGGGGGGGGGGGCCCCCCCCCCCCCCATTGCATAATCAATTTGTTCGCCCGCTCACCCTCTGCATGCCAGGCCGTATGCCAGCTCTGCACTTACCCCATCCAGATCACAGCTTCCATCCTGCATCTCCTCCCGAGTCCCGGTGGTTGCTTCTCCTCCCAGCCAACTGGGTCTTAGGACTCCCAGCCAATCGGGTCCTGGGACTCAGGACCCGCTTCCTGACTGGCCAGGAAGAGAAGCAAGAAGACATTAGCGAATATTAATTCACTAATGTCACGCAAGTAGGTGGGCTCGGGGAGCAGTGCTCTAATCGTGTGCTTAAAAAAAAAATAAAACCCCACTGAAATGCATGCTTCCGGCGCCCAGCATGGAGATTAGGGGCTGGACGCATGGATTTCCTGGCCTGTCTTTTTTGGCAGATGAGAGAGTTGGCTATAGCCGCAGCCATGGTAGGTGTGGGGACGGCTGAAGATGTGCTGAGTCCTGCCTATACTATTCTCCAGGATGATGAAGGGGAGAGGGATCAGGACTTTCCCACCACTCCCTGTCCTGGAAGATGCCAACAGGTCACCACAGGCTGGAAGACATCCTGGAATATCCAGGAGAGAGGGTCGGTCACAGGGTATTATTCCTGGTAGGCAGAGGAGAGGCCGTGTAGTATGGCAGCACATCCCTGAGCCAGGCATACTATATTCTTCTCCTATGGGGGACACATCCCGGGTCACCCAGATAGGAGCCCCCTGAGATCCATGTCAGCGGTTTCAATGTCAGATGAGGAAAACTGATGGAGGGGGTCCCAGGTAGGGAGCAGTGAGGATCACCCACTGTGTACACAGCACTGCCCTTCCTCCTCTGCAGTCCTTGGATCTCAGCATGACATTAAGGTATAAGTTCCCTGCACACCCTCCCCATTCCCCCTAGTCCCCCTGTTCCAGTGTCCTGCGATTCCCTGAAGTCAGAACGCCACTTCACAAGACCGGGGATTTGAAAACCCAGCGGCATCACCTACATCTATAACTCTCGACAGAAGAGGCATTCTCATTGGTTAGCACCATCACATGGACGGCGCTGGCCAATTAGATTCTGTCTAGCCCGTCCAGTCAGCATGCGGGCGGCCCCCCAGTGCTAGTTACACACACCACAACCAGTGGTTAGGACTGGCGGGTGTCACCCGGGTGTGGTCTGCACCCCCAGCACCCCCATAGCGATGCCACTGCTGGCACTATACTACAAATGAAGCGCAAGCCAGCGGGGACTATTTTTGTGCGGGAGCTGGGAGGAGGTTGATTTATTTATTTTGTGGGGGGGGTGGCTTTTTGCTGCCCCCCTGAAAAGTGCCGGCCTAGGCCTGGGCCTTGTCAGCGTAGGCCAAGATACAGCGTTAGTACCTGTACAGTATATAAAATGCATGTTGCATCTATCAAAAAGTGTTTTACATCCAAGCTCTTTTATTAAGGTTCTAAAATGTTGCATTTGTAAATTTCAAAAAACAGTATAGTACAAAGGATTAGTAATGGTAAAAACAGCACTTGTGGGTTTATCCAATCAATTTTATGTATTAAAGCATATGTTACCCCACCACTTCATATTCCTGATATGTGCCTGCTCTACCATGTACTGAAATGTACAGAAAATCTCCTGTTCTCTTTGTATTGCTTTCCTTTATGTGAAATCCCTGGTGTTCCTGCCAATTCCCTTGCTTTCCTATTAAAAACTGACCACACTAAGCAGGAGAGCACATCATGGTCAGTTCTCTAGCAGGAACTCAGTGTACTGTCCTCCGATGATCAGACTTGTCCTGACATGCTCCCTGTGAACAGCCATTCACTGGGAAGCTCAGTGTGCTGCTGCTTCTCCTCCCCCCAGCTCTTATGCAGCTGAGAACAGAGGGAATCTGATCAACACGTGACTTCAGCTGCATTAAAAAATCACTCATACACACGACCCGAGTATCTGCCTGAATGAGCCATTAGGGCTTGTTCACACATAAGGTGGTGGGTGGTGGTAAAACCCCATGGCTGAGCCTCACTTCTATCACCCCCCAATTACTGCGGAGGCAGCAGCTGGGGGTGTACATAAGCTGTGGCTGTGGAAAGAATTATATCCCCTGATAACCCATTCAAGTGCAAGTGCCCCACAACATTGTGCAATGTATGCAGTTGCAGCGTACTAGCATGGAGCTCAGTGTGTTAAAGTGAGAGGTCAAATGCTCCTCACCGCCTGTCAAATTCTCTCTGAAGTGCAGATCACTCTTCAGAGAGCAAAAGGATATGTGAGTGAGCCTTTAATTATGTTTTTTTTTTAAACATTTTTTAATACCCCTGTGCGGGTGAAACTTTGGTCAAATATCAGGGGTCTAAACTAGTTTACTATGCTGCAGTTATGAATGCACACAGGAGCAATCGGTACTGATCACTCACTGTTTTCACTCAGGAAATGAAGAGGTAAGCACATAACATGGCCCCAATTACCAAAAGCGATCTTCCTTTGGCTCCCCCCTGCAATGGCTGAAAACCACCAGGAGGGAGAAGCTGGCTGCACTGTAGGGGGAGCCACATGGGGATTGCCCCCACTGCTTTGATCACCCCTCTTGATTACCAGCTGCCCAGTCCCCCCTGTTAAACTGATGGGACCTGTGTCCTGTACAGGAGGGCTGGCCCTACCCCTTTATCGGTGGCCCTGCCCACGCCTTTCAGAAACTTTAGAAGCCGGAGTAGAGATACATTTTTTGTTTCATTATATAAGTCTACTTTTTAAACCGCTTGCAGACCACCCCACGCACATATACTGCAGCAGGGTGGCCGTTCTGTGCCAGATCACGTACCTAATACATGATCTGACCCTTCTGGGTCTGAAGTGCGCGCCGCCAGCTACCCGCACCCGCTGTGATTGGACACCGATCCTTCGGGAGACAGGCAGAATGGCGGTCTGCCTATGTAAGCAAGGCAGACCGTAGTTCTGTCAGAGGGGAATGTACTGATCCTGTGTTCTTTACCTTCCCCCAGTGAAAGCACCCCCCCTTCACACAGTTAGCCAGCACTCCCTAGGAACACAATTAAACCTTTGATCGCCCCTGATGTTAACTCCTTCCCTGTACAGTGGCAGTGCATATTTTTAGCACTGATGACAGTATTATTAGTGTCACTGGTCCCCAAAAAATGTCAAAAGTGTCAGTTAGGTGTCCGATTTGTTAAAAAAAATTTTTTTTTCTTGTTAAAAAAAAAGGAGCTCATGGGGAGGTTGCTGTACTAACTATTCAATGATTCAATGCCCCCCTCCCCCCGTCATTGGCTGTGAACGCTAATCAGGTGCCGATCGCCAGCTCTTTTTCCAGCATGTTCGCTCAACAGAAGCCAGACAGGCTTCTGTACACATGGGCCAAATGTCAATAGGAACTTGGCCCATGTGTACTAGACGTAAGGCTGATGTTGGACGGGCGATTCTGCCACTAGGGACAAATCACCAGAGGTTTCTTGTCTGTCTCTATGCAATCGCTCCCTCTGTAGTAAGTGATATGTCACTCCTACGCTACAGAGTCTCGATAGCTGCTGATGGTAGTCACATCTCATTGCCTCAGGAAGCAGTTTAGCGATCCTGCCACTGGAGATTTCAAGGAATAGCATAGATCTTTTTCAGGGAGATGGTATTTAAATTAAAGAAACATTGTTACTTTTCGTATTCAGGTCTGTGTAAAGCCTCCCTCCCTGAGCACTGTATAATATTTTCAGTGCTCCCCTGCTGTTCCTTTATCTATGGCAGGCATTGCAATATACCTTGTTCTTCCAGCATAACTAGAACCTTCAGGGCCCCGGTGCAAGAAATTATGAAGGGCCCCCCTGACCCCTAGCCAGGGCCCTGCCTCTTCCCACTGATCTTGGGGCCCTTTACCCCCATTGCGGGTCCCTTTATTACGGGACCCTTTCACAAGTTCTGCAGTGGGCCCCCTATCTGCCATCTTCAGGCCTCCCCATGGTGGTGAAACGCCAGGGCCCGGTCACAATTGCAACCTTTGCAATCCTGATAGTTCCCTCACTGGTGTCAGTAGTTTTTCATTTTTATTTTAATATTATTATCTTTTTACCATTTAATTTTATTTTTATTATTTTATACAATTTTTCTAGGAGCCCTGGTGGTGGGCTTTGATGAGATATCAGAGGTCTAGACAAACCTCAGCCTTCAATCTCCATCTGTGTAGCTTCCGCTGCACAGAATGAATGGACAGGAATAGTTGTGTACCGAGCCTCCCATTCATTCAGAAAGGGAAGTATAGTAAAAACAGTATGGATTTTGGGGGGCCCACACCATTTTTTTGGCATGGGGGTTCCCCTTAAAATCCATGCCAGACTGAATGGTCTGGTATGGATTTAGGGGAGACCTAAGGGCCTGGTATGCTCTTGGAGGGGGAACCCATGCCAGTTTTTTTTAAATTTGGCGGGGGTTCCCCTTCAAGATCATCAGATCACAAGGTGCCTGGTAATGTCGGGATCAAAGTTGGATCCCGTTCACAGAAGTCAGACCAATGTAGGTCCAATGCAGGACCATTGTAGGGCACAAGTTGCAGAGCAAAGTAGGACCAAAGCCGGACCGTTGTTGTGTCGGACTAGTGTGAACCCAGCCTGAGTGTCAAAGCTTAATTGAACAAGTTGAAGTTAGAAGCTTATTGGTTATCATGCACAGCTGCACCATATTCTGAGTGCATTAGCTTTAGCAAAGCTCCCCCAGTGTGTCTTATCACGGTTTTAGTTCTTCTACCATTAAACCCTTTGGAGACGAAAGTGTTCATTTTCATGCAAAGAAAAAAATGGATACTGCTATGGGAACAAACGGACTACAATGTAATGTACAGGGTTAAAATACCTAAATCAGCATATCTTAAGAATCCCATTCACTGCACAAAGAACCAGGCCAAAAGACACAGTGAAGTCAAGCATTGAGGAAAATCTTTGTCCCCTGAATGTGAGGGATTAAGGTAAACCAGAGACTTGGAGAAACTGGTAAGTGTGTAACATAACCTGCCTGGTACCTGAAATAAAGGGCAGCCGGAGTGTTCAGTATCAGTTCCTGGACTAATTACCCAAAAATCACTGGCTGGCCTACGACCAAGTATTGTCTGAACAGCTTTCATCAGGAGTGCCGTAGCTTGAAGAGGGGAAAGAGACAACTAAATGGTGAAATAAATGCAAGTCAGGAGGAAGAGGTCATGTTTTTCGTTAATCTGGTGACCTGCGCTTGTAGCTTGATTTTTAAAGGGGATTTTAAAAGGCAATGTGCCCAATTATCAATACTAGTTGACCACGAGCAAGATTTTTTAAAGATACATTGCTGATATTATTGCATTGAACAACCTAGGCTCAGTTCTTAACAGGAAATCGGTTTGAAGGTTGTCTGTTGATTTTTACTGTTGCCCCCTCGTACTTTCTCATCCTTACAAATAAGTCTAATGTCACACTGATGATTACTAGTGACAGGATCACAAAAGTAACACTACAGCTCTAACCAATGGTAGCTTCTCACTGCTGGCTGAAACAGTGCATAATCTCTAATCACTAGCAAGAAAGCAATGACAGGGCAACACTGCTCTGCTTCATGCAGAAAAAAAAATCACCAAAGATGAAGGTGAGTGGACGGTGGACCTGTAATGATTGCGCCACAGATTCGCTAGTGTGACATAAGTCTAAAGTCGGGTACACACTATAAGAAAATAGGGCAAATATTTTCGTCCGATTAAGGATCGTATGATATTTGTTT
The DNA here is from genome assembly GCA_018402905.1 of Glandirana rugosa. Taxonomy (NCBI): domain Eukaryota; kingdom Metazoa; phylum Chordata; class Amphibia; order Anura; family Ranidae; genus Glandirana; species Glandirana rugosa. The sequence goes on from BLSH010134353.1 coordinate 355,708, forward strand.
AGTGTGTACGCAACTTCTGACAGCCGAGTCCGATCCAAGGTACAAAAAAAAAAATGGAGGGACAAACAGCAAAACTTTTTTCGTCCGTCAAAACACTACCGATTTTCGTTTAATATGTACACAAGGCATACGATAAAAAACAGATACGAAAGTTCACGCATGATCCCTTCTATATATAGATAGTCACAGGTATATTACATCACAGCGTGATCCACGTCTGAACGTCGCAAAATTGGGCGAGAAAATTCGTACAACATTAAGTGCTACCAAATAAGATCGGATATGACCATTGAACGCTGACGAGAAAAATCGGGTGATTTTTCGACCGATTTTCGCACAGTGCGTATGGGCCTTAAGGGTACAATCACACCAGGTGCTGTTGGACTGTGTTGGATGGTTATTCCAGTGCAGTCCCACCGCAAGACTAGGCAAAATGCCTTGTCTCCTACCTGGCCAGTTCACACCAACCAGTGTTCACTGCAAAAAAGTACAGAAGGCTTTAACGCAGTGCAGTGCGAGACAATCCCCAAAAATACCTCAATGAAATGTCACTGTGTGACATTTTAATAAACTTACAAAGAAAAGTGAACAGTGCGATGCACTATGATTGACACATCGGCACTGCCAGTATCCAACCGCATACCAGCAGCCACATCGTAACACAGTGGTTGATGTAAATAGACTAATTAATAGAATAGAATTAGACTGGAAGTGTATTAAAGCTGAATTCAAACCGTCAAATATACCTTTAAAAATACATTTATAGAATATTGCTTACTTATCTAAGGATTCGTATACCTGTCCAGCCAGTTCTGACATTTACACAGCCCTATCAGACAGTGGTGGCTGGTGTATAAGGGGCATTTGGACGCTGCCTCCCCGCCGCTGAGAAGGAAAAAAAAAAAAAAAAGTCAACCCGCCCCCCCTGCAGGAGGTGCCGATTGGCCAGTCATTAAAGTCTATGTGTGAACAGGCGCACACACTTAGTCTGATTGGCTGCCCCCTGAGCCATCAGAGCCAATGACTCTCTGTCATTGGATGCTGTGGGCGGGGGTGGAACTACGGCAGACGTGCTGGCTGCATGATTACTTACGCAGGCACAGCACTCAGCCGGGACTTCCGATTGAGCACACTGTCAGCATGCTCTCCGCAAGCGCTGCCTCTGCATACTCTCAGCACGCTTTTCGCATGCCGATCTCTGCAACACTGCCAGCCTGCCTATTAGATGGGGTAAGTGCGGGACTTGTCCTGACTACGGAGGGGGGAGGCCTGGTGACTATATACCCTACCTGGGGCTCTGTATACTGCTACCTGGGGCTCTGTATACTGCTACCTGGGGCTCTGCATACTGCTATCTGGGACAATTCATACTGCTACCTGGGGCTCTGTACATTGCTACGTGGGACCCTGTATACTGCTACCTGAGGCTCTGTATACTGCTACCTGGGACCCTGTATACTGCTACCTGGGGCTCTGTATTCCCTATCTGGGACCCTGTATACTGCTATCTGGGGTCCTGTATACCCTATCTGGTGACTGTATACCCTATCTGGGATCCTGTATACTGATATATGGGGACCCAATATACTGCTATCTGGGGCTCTGTATACTGATATATGGTGATTCTGTATACTGCTATCTGGGGCTCTGTATACTGTGATATGGTGACTCTGTATACTGCTAGCTGGGGCTCTGTATACTGTGATATGGGGCTCTGTATACTGCTATATGGTGACTCTGTAAACTGCTATCTGATGACTCTGTATACTACTATCTGGTGACTCTGTATAGTCCTATCTGGTGATGCTGTATATACCATTATATGGTGATGTTGTATACCCTATCTGGTGATGCTGGGCTGTATACTCCTGACACAAGGGGTGGAAACTATAAGGAGTGGAGCTTCTGAGAAGTGGGAGGGGTCAAGAATTTCACCAGCCGCCACTGCTATCAGATATCAAAGCCAGACTGGTGGCTTGACTTTCCTCTTCTACAGTAAAGCAATCACGAATCAGAGCAATTCAGCTTGGTCAGCACTGGCGGGTTAAGGCACTGACCAATCTGATTTGCTCTGATCAGTCCTGGAAGCCCTACAGAAAAAATTTAAATAATCAGCACTTACAGCTCATCACCCACAGAGGTAAGAACAGCAGTGACCAAGTGGGGGGTGGTCTAAGAAGATGTAAGGTGTTGGTTCTCCTTTTCATTTTGTATTAAAAGGTGAGCTAACCCTTTAAACCTCGTCTATACACGTTGCCATGCTATCCATGCACACACCACATTATTGCTGTACTTAGCAATGCCCCTGTAATGCACTGCAGCCTAGCGAGATCCTGGCCCTCAGCCTGTAACTGGATTGAGAAGGAGTAGCAGGAGACTGATTAAGTCAATTCTATCTTCTATGTTCTTAGTAAGCACATGCACACTGCAGTACTGATGGTGTCATTGACTTAAGTGACTGTAAGAGTGGTATTCTAAACATTGGCCACCAATGTAAGGCCCCTTTCACACATGCAGACTATTTGTCCGTTTTTCACCCATCCATTGACGGATGAAAAACAGACATCAATGCATCTCAATGGAAAAATGGATGTAAATAGATGATCATCCATTTACACCTGCTTCTGTCAACATCCGTTTTTTGGAACGGATCAAAGCCCTATTTTTCTTCCGTTAAAGAAACACATCAGACGAAAAACGGATGTAAACGGACAAACAGTCAGTTTTTGCATGAAAGAATAGCTCTGGGACTCAAGTGGTTAAGGACTGTAGCTGACAGGTGTAAAAAACGGGTGAAAAACGGATGACAAACTGATGTAAACCTCATATGTTTTTTTCTTTGAAAAAAGTGATTGACCTGATCAAACGAACAGTCCGCATGTGTGAAAGGGGCCTTAGGGTTACTTTCCTAATAACCCCCAATTGACTAATATTAGCAGGGGTTTCCTGAGCCCTGGAAATTATTATAGGGCTGTCTGTATGGTAAGGTCTCGTGGAAACCTGGGGTCCCTCCAGAGGCATCTAAAGTTTCCTTGCATTGTAACTCATGACTTGGGATGGGCCCAATGTCCGAGTTGAATGTTCGTCGTAACTCGAACATTATGGGACGTTCGCGCCAAATTCGGGCGCCCCATAATGCAGACCGTAGGGAAATGCCTCCCGCTGATTTGCCAAAGCATGCACATGACCTGCATACTTTAGCCAATCACAGAGCACTCTGCTGTGAGAGCCATGATTGACCAAAGGCAGGGTGCCCTCCCCGGCAACAGGTCCTCAAAAGTGTTGAAGAAACAGGAACACACCTCACCCCAGTGTCTCTCCAGAGAAACAGTCCCTCCCACTGGGCACAGGGTGGCAGGCTGGCTTGTCCTGCAGTTCAGGGGGAAATGTGCACACTCCGCTACACCTCCGGCAGCCCATGGAGTGTGCTTATGTTGGCTGTACTACATCATAGTTCCTTAAGCGTAATAGTGAGGGTCAGGCAATCTCTTCCGACTGTCCCCTTCCCCCCGAACAGAAATAGAGAAGCTCCTTGTGGGCTGTCCTGCTTTGATAATCACAAAAGAGTCTTTCCGGATTGCTTGTCCCAGACTCCATTCCCTCTTCAACTCCAGAAATCTCCCCCACTGGCTGCTCTCCGGTCCCCGCAAGGGCTTTGGCACATGGAGGTATTCCCAAGTCATATCGTTCTCCCACTCCTCCCTTGAGCTTTTCACGATAGCCATGACCTGGGGTGGAACATAAGGGTAATCTAGGACCCACTCTAGAGCAACTTTACGCTGGACTTCTCGCTGGTCCTGGGAGAGGCTAGGCAGACTCTTCACCTTCCCTCTCCCCGGCCGAACTAGAGTGTCTGGTGACTTGACCACCTGCTGGAGATAGGTTGCTGCTCTGGTCTGGGTAGTAGAGGGCCTATTATAGAAGAGATGGCTGCTGACACTGGGGATTCCTGTTGCAGTACTTGGCTGTGGTGAAGGCCCAGATTCATCCTCCTCAGAGAAGGCATCACAAGTGTGTGAACCCCCCATCACCCACTCTTCCTATGATCCTTCGCTGGGAGATGACCACTCCACTAGGTGCTCCAGGGAGCCAAATTCTGCAATCAGTCTGGGTGACCCCCAGTCTATGGCCCTAACCCCAACATCCCCAGCTAGCTCCTCCAGGGACTCACTTCCCTCTGCTGCTTGTTCCAGCCCCGCTGGGATGGCAATGGGGTAGGTTATGGCCAGCATTTCAGGGACCCCGGGCTCTCGGATGGCAGTACTTATGGCCCCCAGGTCCCCAGCAAGGCCATAGGCCACGACAGCCTCCTCTTCTCCCTTGTCCTCCATTTTCATGGGGGGAGTCGCTAGGTCGCAACTCATCCCCACCTTTGGGTGGTGACACCAGGCCCGACCCGGCCCTCCGAGACCTCCGCAGCTGCGGAACACATCTCCCTGATGGCTAGTCTACACTGTAATACTGTGGCTCGAAACCAACCGGGTGAGTGGTTCGTCACAATGGCCACCCCGGGCCCAGGCGGTCAGAATCTGCCAGTCTGGGCAGATTAGGCACAGCCGTTCCTCTCCGTCAATCACCCCTAATGTGAGTCCCCCACATGGCTCCAACCGGACCACGTGTCAATCAGGGTCTGCTCCGGCTTGTCCGGCAACCAGGTGGGCGCTGGCAAGGGGCGACCACCTTCCGCGATTTTCCTCGTGGTGTTTGCTGCTAGCTGCAAGTGCTGAGACTCTTCCAGGGCGTGGCGCCGCCCCCCACGTTACCAGATGAGCTGGCGCCAAAAGTCCTGATAAGCAGGCTTGCTGCATGTCACGTTGCTGTAACCCCTTGTGTGAAGGATGAAACTTTGCAGAAACACTGACACTAGTAGAACTTATCCAGACTTGCTGACCTTGCCGGTGGTTGCCAGTAGCAACAGTAATTTGTAGTAGCCACTGTTTTGCTGGAAAGCACACTTTAACAGTCTCTCCCTTTAGTAACAAGAACAGTCCCAGGCATACTTTACTGTAAGCATTAGTTGGAGCAAAAAGCTCAAGATACCCAGCTCTTGCATATCGCTGGCATATTTGTAATCCAATGGGTAATGTCCAGCTTTTGCAGATCGCTGGGCATCTTTGTAATCTATGGGCGCGACTGCCCGGTATGGTTGCCACCGGTAACAGCACATGGTACAAAGTCACTGAATTAGCAGGATGGTGTAAGTGTCCGCCCCAGCACCGGCCAGCGCGACTGAGTGAGCAGGAACAGCAATTGGCGACTGTTCCCTCTGGTTGCTATGGGCAACGGCATTGACATTAAGCACAGTTCAATGAGCAAATCACATAGTCCTTTCGCCGATTCAATCCTTTGCTAATTGCAAAACAGTCACATTTCCTTGGCTCAGCTCATATTTCCGTTGCTAGGGGTAACGACTGTCAGAATTACTTGAGACAGATGGATCCAGGACAAGCCCCCAAAAGTAGCCAAGGGCCCCCTTAGGGGTGGCCAAGTGTTGTGGTCCATCTGCTCACACTGCCTTCAATCACATCAATACTGCACCCCGGAGTCACAGAACAGGCTGGTACTTTGGTTGTTTTATTAGGGGATTGAACTTGGATGGGGATTGGGGTTGTTATGGGATACCCATAGAATTAGGTGCATATTCACACAGGGCCAACTATATACAGCTCCGTATATATACACCTCCTCTTGACCTCCAGCACTTAATTTGCTGACTGTTGCACTCCTTGTACCTCTCACCTAGCACTTCACTTGCTATAGTCACATTTCTTCCTCCTCCAGCACTACACTTGTTACAGGCCCAGAAGGAAATTTACTAGGCCTTCTCTACTCTTGCATCCTGACTAGCACATGGTGAGGCCTGCCATGCTGTGCGCAGGGCCTCAGAACCACCAGTTACAGGTAGGGACAGTTGGTCCCCTAGTGTGTAGGTACACTAATGTGCTAGCCAGCCTGATGGACTACTGCTCTCAGCCCATCCTCTTGCCCAGGCCCTTCCAGCCACTCTAGCTGTGTTAGCCTTCTCTACTGCCACCATAACACCGCAGTCCCTTACTGACTTCTGCATCCTTCCCAGATTGTCTCTCTCCCAATTCACTCCAGAATGCCTCCACAGCTTCCCGGGGTGTGTGCCACTCACCGACCAGCCGGTGGACTCCTGACCAAGCTTCTCCAGTAGCTGCTCCCTTGTGCTGCTCCAGGATCTCTCTCCTCTCCTCCTGGCTGCACCTGAGCCCAGGCCTCAAGGTTACCCCCCGAGACTGGAGGCTCCCTCCCAGGTGAGGCCTCTGCAACCTCAGCTACATTCCAGCTCCAGCTCTTCCACCTGAACTACTCCTCCCAGATTGGGCTGACCTTGAATATTTAAGGAGGCCTTCCCCCTACCAATCCAGATTGGGGATTGGTCAGGGCTCCTTAGAATAATCCAGATGGCTACACCTTCCTTCCAGCTCTCTGTCCAAAAACCTTCCACCAGTTTCTAGAAAGAAGTGGGAGGTCCTGGTGACCTCATCTGTGAATCACTCAATCCTCCCTGAGCCACTCCCAGCCCAGAACAAAAACAATCAGGCCTGCACACCAGTTTGGCCTGACTAAATTTTCCTCACCTACCAAAAACCTATTTACACTAGCTCCCACCTACCAGGGGGCACTACAAATGCAAAACCGGAAATGACGTATGGCACCGTGGCCCCTAAAGGAGGAAGTGAAATTAGATGCATTAAGGTGAAAAACCTTGAGGGTAAAGAGCAAAGTATTGTAAATGTATGTTGTTGCTACACATATTAATAAGGCAAACACTTTTTAAGAATTTCTGTATATGCACCAATATAATGAGTAACTCAGAATTCTGTGGCATTGAAGTGAGGAAATCCTCAGGCACAAGGAAAATAATGAAATAAAAGAACTGAACCGAGTACACAAGATTTTCAGAATAAAATTTGGAGATAGTCTTCATGACCCTCATTTGCTCTCAGTGTTTGGGTTTGTGAGCCTCCCTCGTGCTGCTTTTTATGAACATAGCTTCAAAGTGTCCTCTTTCTGTCTCTTGTCAATCTGGTGGGATCATGTGCTGTCTCATGTGTTTTATCACAGCCCATGACAGAGATCAGAGTGTTTCATAGGTTCCTATCAATTACACATTCATCCCTGTTTTGTGTAGGGGGAGATAAGAGTGCTTAATTACATCTATGCATGGGCCACATCTTTATTTGAAATTGCCAGTGTAGTATCAGTGTGCAGGCTTGGCAGAGGAGCAGCCAGATAAGGAGACTTGTTTCTCAATGGGTGACCTAGTCCCCTCTGTTCATCTAGGGAGGGGGAGGCTATCTCATCAAATGTGGCTGCCCAGTTCAATGACTTTTTGAAATCTCTGATTGGGGTGGTGTAATCGCTGGAAAATTATTTACTGCCTGTTTGATAGCACAGCTCTGCTGCTCCTGATAGAGATCTTGCTAAAAGCCAGCTGTTTAAATGTATGTTACAAGTAGGGATGAGCAGATCTGCCCAGTTCGAGTCACAGGAGGTTTATTGAATTCTGCCTGAAATTTGCAAAACCTGAACTTAGCAGCGATTCTTATTTAAGTTTATGTGAAGATTAATTCTGGTGTTAAATTCTGGCCATTTTCAGTGCTAATAGTAATGTCAAGCTGTTTAACCACTTCAGCCCCGGAAGGATTTGCCCCTTTCCTGACCACGCCATTTTTTGCGATTCGGCACTGCGTCACTTTAACTAACAATTGCGCGGTCGTGCGACGTTGTACCCAAGCAAAATTGACTTCTTTCTTTCCCACAAATAGAGCTTTCTTTTGGTTGTATTTGATCACCTCTAAGGGTTTTATTTTTTGCGCTATAAACAAAAAAGAGCGACAATTTTGAAATAAAAACAATATTTTTTACTTTTTGCTATTATACATATCCAAAAAAAATATATATATAAACAAACAAATGTATTCATCAGTTTAGACCTAAATGTATTTTTCTACATATTTTTGGTAAATAAAATCACAATATGCGTCTATTCGTTGGTTTGCACAAAAGTTATCGCATTTACAAACCAAGAGAATTGATTTATGGCGTTTTTATTATTATTTTTTACTGGTAATGGCAGCGATCTGCAATTTTTTAGTGGGACTGCGATATTGCGGCGGATAGGTAAGACACTGTTGACACTTTTTTGGGACCATTGACATTTATACAGCGATCAGAGCTAAAAATAGCCACTGATTACTGTATAAATGTTACTGGCAGGGAAGAGGCTAACACTAGGGGGGGCAATCAAGGGGTTAAATGTGTTCCCTCAGCGTGTTCTAACTGTATGGGGGCTGGGCTGGCAGGGACATGACAGATCTAACTGATCCCGATTACAGGGATCAGTAGATCACTGTCAATTCCTCTGACAGAATGGGAAACCGCTGTGTTTACATTGGCGGTTCCCCGTTCTGCCTCTGTATTAAGTGATTGTGGGTCACCAGCGGACATCGAGTCTGCCCGACCAACGCACACTCACGCAGCGATTGGCGGGAACAAGAGTAAATAGACGGCGATCCGCGCAGGGCTGCCAACCTGCTGCCGTATATCTATAGGAGCAAGTCGGGAAGTGGTTAACAAAAATAGCATTGGGAGCTGGGCACTGCCATGGAGGACATTTAACAAAGCAAAAAATACATTTTAAACTACTATACAGCAAGGAAATTGTCCTTTTAATTTGATTATGAGGGCAACATGGAGAAAAGACCAATCTTTTTTTTATTTGCGGACCAGTATGATTTTCACAGACATGTCTGGGACACAATAAAAGTGGCCCTTAAAACTTTAAATTTAATGAATCGGTAGGATTCTAGGTTTAACTGCCCCATGATTACAACTTACAGTAACCAATACCAACAGGTAACCAGAATTTTGAATAAGCATTGGGGCCTATTGGGTAATGACCGTGTTTTAGCCCCCCTATTTAGCCCCCCTATTGGGGGAGAAACCCACTGTACTATTTAAGGGAGCACCACCTCTGAGACTAACAGTGGCACCAAACATTGTCGAACCCCCTACTAGAAAACCTATGTTTTTTCAAAACATGAAGGGGTTCTACCCATGTAAAAGATGTGAAGTTTGCAAAATTAATTCGGTGAAGTCTAAATGTACCACATTTTTTCCCCACATGATGCCAAGTCCTATCCTATTAAATCGTTAATTTCTTGTTGTACAAGGAATGTGGTTTATTTATTGATTTGCCCATGCGGGCTGTACTATGTTGGGCGTACTATACGCACCCTCCAAATAAGAGTAGGTGAGCATCTGACCAACATCCGAAAGAGGTACCCGAATCATAGTGTGTCACGGCACTATGATTTACATCATGGCAGGAACCCTGTGGGCACAAAAATTATGGCCATAGATCACTATGTACCCACTTGGAGAGGGAATAATGTCAGAAGGGAAATTTCCAAGATGGAGACCTCCTGGATTTATTCTCTACGCTCATATGCCCCTTATGGATTAAACATAGAGTGGGATGTGAATGCTTTTATAAATAATGCATAGCTGGATGTGTATCCGAGTAATCTCTTTATCTCTTCATATCCTTTTTTTATATCTTATATGTTTAAATGTACAGAGTAGTAGTGTGTTCTTGTGGTCACTAGATGGCGTGTGCACTCATCTTCCCGGTCTTGGCAGAGGAAAAGCTTATAGTTCTTATCTTCTTGTTCTTATTTTATTTTAATTATAATATATTTTAGTTAGTAATGCCAGCCTTTGATTTTGGGCTGGGCCAGGTCCTATATTACACAACATCATTATAAGCTTCGCTGATACGATCCTTGTTGGAGACTATCTCTCTTCTGTCCTGGAGGGGGTGCTCTGGTGGGAGCAGGGCGGATGGCTCGCTCCCTCCGGATCTCTCATAGAATCTCAACAGGTGCGTTTCCGGCGTTGTTGGTTTGTATACCGACGCCAATGGAACACAGTTAATTTCCGCCTACCCCGGTCATATTGTGCTGGCGTCGCCTGGTAGCCACACCCTCGACGAAGTCATTGGATGACGAAACGCGTTGGGTGGACGCCAGGAGACACTCTCTCTGCATGTGACCGGGAAGCTCTGTGTCGCGGACGCCATCTCAATCCCTGGACGCTGGACGTTGCTCATGGTGTACCCAGGAGCTGTATTCAGAAGCTGTGCTACAATATGCTGATTTTACTGGTTTTAAATGTGAGTAACCACTTATACGTTTTATATAAATAAAGACTGTTTGTACCATCTGCACTATTGGGATCTCTCATATCTATTACATGAACTACTTACCATCGCTGGGGATTTGTTGATGAGGATCTGTCTTACCGGATTGCCTGTGTTTACGGTTTTCTCTGGGTGTACCCCATTATACCAAGGCGCAAGCTGACCCTCCGTAACAGGGGGTCATCGGGATCTGGTAAGAAGACAAGTGTGGGGGTGTCTTTGGTGATGGGCATTCGCTGAACCCATAGGAATTTTTCCAAGAAATGTGTTTGGACTTTTGCGCTGCAGTTTTCTATTTCCATTTGATCAGAGGGTTACACCAGAACCTGTCTGCATAGCTGCATATAACTACAGACTTTATATAATTTATTTTTTTTTGCCTTAGCGCAGGATTTTTTTCTCTTTTTTTAGAAAAAAAATATAACAAAACAAATTTATTGATCAGTTTTGACTGATATATATACTTCCTCATATTTGTGGTAAAAAAAAATCGCAATCGGCATTTATTGATTGGTTTGCGCAAAAGTTGCCGTGTTTACAAACCATGAGAATTAATTTATGGCGTTTTTACTATTTTTATACTTGTAGTGGCGGTGATCTGCGATTTTTATCGGGATTGCGATATTGGGGTGGACATGTCAGACATTTTTTACATTTTTTTGGGACCAATGACATTTATACAATGATCAGAAATTTAAATATCCACTGGTTACTGTATAAATGTCATTGGCAGTGAAGGGGTTAACCTGCAGGGGGAGATCTAGGAGTTAATTGTGTTCCCTAGGTGTGTTCTAGTGAGGGGGCTGGACTGCCAGGGGCATAAGGGATCTAACTAATCCCAGTGACAGGGATCAGTAGATCTCTTACATGCCCGCCTGACAGAGCGGGGAACCTCAGTTTTTACATCGGCGGTTCCCTATTTTTCTTCTCTGCCAGGTCATCGCGGGTAGTCGGCAGACATCGAGTCCGTCGGACCCGTGGCCACACTGCTGCAGAGTATGGCGGGCACGAGAGTGCGCCGCCATTTGTAAACGGCAATTTGCGGGACAGTGACACTCTGCAGCAGTAAATGTGCGAGGCAGTTGGGAAGTGGTTAATGTAAAATAATGCACTTAGAGAAAAAGAATCTTCTGATAAGTCCAATATTGGGGGTACAATAATGGCCAGAACTATAGAGGAAAATTCTTTGGGGGTACAGTACTTATTCCAGATGATTGTACCAGGATGGAAAACTGGTTACAGGAGTGTCTCCAGAGGGTGATGATTAATGAATTCAGAATTATTTTCTAAATGGTTTAGGGTAGTGATAGGTGTGCCCCAGGGCGCTGTCCTGGGACCAATTTTGTTTAGCTTAAGTGATAGGTTGATGAGGAAAGATGTTCCCTGTGGGATTATCCGGTGCAAAAAAGACAATTCGATCTCACAGAGACTAATACATTTTTTTTATATAAAATCAAATTTTATTATATATCATCCAAGTAGCATCAGCCAATAAATGGCTATAATGCCCAAGAAAAAGGCTATAAAAGCAGTCCAACAGAAACACAGAGTTGGATATATAGTTGTGGTTACAATTGTATTTGGTATACAAACATATTAGTAGTACATGCAATTTAGGTCAACATCCCGACATGTTTCGCCCAACATGGGCTTCCTCAGGGGACTGGAAATGACCGATGCACTTTAATGTTCCAGTAACTGCAAATATACAATGAATTAATAAAGAGATACTACAGAGGTACAAACGAATATTGTACATGCATTTTATATCATACACCGTCATGTCATGTGGACAAGGCCAACCCACCCCACACACAGAGAGGAGCCCACCCAGCCCAAGCTGCCACCACCCCACCCCATAGCCCCCATCCCCCACACACAAACCCCCACCCCAACGTGCCGCATACCTACCCAATGGGTCAAGCACAAACCACCAGCAGCCAGGCCAAAAGCACCGCACCTAGCAGGAGGCCCCAACCAAAGGGGTTTGCAGAGGGCGCTCACAGTCCAAGCTAAAAAAAAAATGTAAGCCTGTGGATGCGGTTCTTGGGAAGGTCATTGTGTGATGAGCCCCCTCTATTCTTGGAAAGATGAGCCTATCTATCTTTGACCTCTGGTGAGCCCCCAATGTGTGCACACGCATGTGGTGACCGATGGTGAAGGATACGCTATCAAAAACAGCATAGCTGCACAATTTAAGGAGTATTTATCTCTGCACTTTATTCAATGTTGCACAATTGATTTTTTTGCACTACCACCTTGGTTTTTGCATTTAAGTGATTGGAGGTGAAGGACTCAGCTTTGAAGCAAGTTGGCTGTTTGATTCAAGGAGGACATACCTTTGCACTTCATTGAGGATTGCACTATTGAGACTTTTTGCACTAGCACTTTGTTTGTATTTTTTGCACTAAATTGTTTTGCACAATATATATTCAGTTTTAGCGCTGCTTTCACTATCACGGATATAGCTGACCTTCGGAGTTTTTTATATATTTATAGCAGCTGCTTTATTTCCATTTTTAATCGCTTTATATATTTGTTAATAAGGAGCGCAGTGTTACTGTTCTATTTGTGACAGCTTTCTGCATGAAATCCTCATCCTGCAGAAAGCTGTCACAGAGCTGCAGCTCCCCCCCCCCCCGCACTGAGCTCTCACTGAGCTCGGTGGGGGGAGAACAGTC
>BLSH010134353.1:383676-394604 GCA_018402905.1 Glandirana rugosa
CTCCCCCCCCCCCCCCCCCAGGACCTTATCTGGGGGGTAGAGGTGTGTCCTTACCTCTGCTAGCTTCTGATTGGCCAGCACAGGTATAAAATACTAGCCAAGAGCACAAAGAAAACACCCCTGCTTTATCCTGCAGGGGGCTGATAAAATGGCAGTACTGCATTCAAATGTGTTGGATGGTTGCTGCTACAGATACTGTTTGACTCTTAACAGTCAAAATATGCCTGGACACATGGATAAGGCATTCTTGTTATTCATTGGTAAGCGGCAAGAACACAGAGACAGGAAATGACATCATAACCATCTAGTTCCACGCGAAAAAACATTATATATACACATAACACTAACCCCCCAGTGGCAGAACTAATAATATTATAGTACATAAGAATGGTTTTTGCACTTATACTGTATATGTATAGATATCATGTTGGCAAAATGCATGCATGACTATTGGATAAGTTCAAGACAATGGGAACATATGGAGAAAGAAATCAGTAATCATTTCTGATCTAACAGCAGATGTACCTTTATATTAAAGTTACTTATCAAAACCTGCTAAGGTCATACCCACTGTTACCAACATATTTTTGCAAAGTGGCAATTCTTGGTTTCAGTGATTAGGTTTAGGTTTTTTTTAATTATTTTGGTTATGTACTTTATATATATTTTGCCTCACTGCACTGTGTTATAATTCATAAAGCTGGCCACAGATTTTCATGACCAATTGATATTGTTTCCTCCAAGATAGGCTAGAGGGAGCTTCTCAATGTGCATTGATCTATTTGTTTTATTTTGTTATTGAAAACCAGTGGAAGCTGGTGAAATATTAGGATGGGGGTGCGCCAGACCCTGCCCTTCCTTTTTGACCCATCCCACTTCTCATAAGCCCCCCCCTTAGAGATTCCACACATTGTGTCAGGAGTATACAGCCCAGCATCGCCAGATAGGGGTATATACAGCATCGCCAGAAAGGGGTATATACAGCATCGCCACATAGGGGTATATACAGCATTGGCAGATAGGGGTATATACAGCGTCATCAGATAGGGGTATATACTGGATCACCAGATAGGGGTATATACAGCATCGCCAGATAGGGGTATATACAGCGTCGTCAGATAGGGGTATATACAGCGTTGTCAGATAGGGGTATATACAGCGTCGTCAGATAGGGGTATATACAGCGTCGCCAGATAGGGGTATATACAGCGTCGTCAGATAGGGGTATATACAGCGTTGTCAGATAGGGGTATATACAGCATTCAACAGATGGGGGATATACAGCATCACCAGATAGGGATATACAGCATCACCAGATAGGGATATACAGCATTACCAGATAGGGGTATATACAGTATCCACCAGATTGGGGTATACACCATCACCAGATAGGGGTACATACAGCATCCACCAGAAAGGGGTATATACAGCATCCACCAGATAGGGCTATATACAGCATCCACCAGATAGGGGTATATACAGCATCCACCAGATAGGGTTATATACAGCATTCAACAGATAGGGGTATATACAGCATCACCAGATAGGGATATACAGCATCACCAGATAGGGGTATATACAGCATCCACCAGATAGGGGTATATACAGTATCCACCAGATAGGGGTATACAACATCACCAGATAGGGGTATATACAGCATCCACCAGATAGGGGTATATACAACATCCACGAGATAGGGGTATATACATCATTTACCATATAGGGGTATATATATCATTTACCAGATAGGGGTATGCAGCGCCCACTACCATAGGTAGGTGCTTAGAGGTAGGTTTTTGGTTGAGTGTAGGAAAATTTAGTCAGGCCTGACTGAGAGTCAGGCCGGATTGTTTTGACTCTGAGCAGGGGAGTAGCCCATGGAGAGCTGGAGACTATAGGAAGCAACACCCCTTGGTAACCCCTCCCCTCTTCTTCTGAAAGTTCTGGACAAGGGGATGAGAAAGGAGATGAGGCTTTCTGAAGTATATTAAGGAGCCTTGACCAATCCCCAACCTGGATTGGTAGGGGGCAGGCCTCCTTAAATACTGTGGTCTGCCCAGTGGGGGGGGGGGGTTCGGGTTGAAGTGACAGAGATGTAGTGTGGAGGCTGTTTGGGCCTGAGGGAACCCCTAGTCTGGGGGGGATGACCTAGGCCTAGGAGAGCTCGGGTGCAGACAGGAGGAGAGAGAGAGATCCTGGAGGAAAGGCACAAGGGTGAGAGGAACAGAGATCTCCGGGAGGAACTACAAGTAACAGTGAGTGACACAGCCCAAGGGAGTAGGATGCAAAATAGGGATTGGGAAGAGGACAGTCTCGAGAAGGTCCAGGAGGATATTGGGGTCTGGTGTCATGGAGAGTGTGCTGATGGGCTGGAAGTTGTAGTCCATCGCTAGCTAGCTAGCATCAACTAAATTACTTTGCTACACAGGGGAACCTCAAACCGTATGCCCACAAAGGATAGTGATAAATCTACATCAGGTCTCACATGTGCTAGCTAGGCCATGCAAGTTGGAGGCTGGTAAATTTCCTTCCAGGCCTCACTATTGGAAGTAAGAAGTGTGCAGGAGAGAGGAACCAGGAGTTTGCAGCAAAGTAAGAAGTGTGCTGGAGAGAAGTGAAGGAGTTGTATATACTGGATGGTGTATATACTGGTCCCATTGTACAGAACTGTTTGACCATTGGGCATCCCATCACTACCCCAATCCCTATCCACAAATAAAAACAACAAAAACAAATAGCAAGCCTGTTTTTTTACTCCGGATGCCAGTATGGGTGTGATTGAGGGCAGTTGTGAGCAGGTGAACGACATCAACCAGCCACCCCTAAGGGGGACATTGGCTACAGGTATATACAGCATTCACCAGATATTGGTATATACAGCATCCACCAGATAGGGGTATACAGCATGCAGCAGATAGGGGTATATACAGCATCCAGCAGATAGGGGTATATACAGCATCCAGCAGATAGGGGTATAGTGGCCATGAAAAAAAAATCTTTTTAGACCAGTGATTAATTATTACCAAGATGATCTCTCTCTGAAAAAGGCACCACTCGGGCGGTGCATTCCAGCCACGGAGCCGTGCCGTCACTTCCAGTTTCTCACTGGCACAGAGAAGCCGGAAGTGACGCCGCGGCTCAGAGGGAAAACACCGCCCATGTGTCCTATGGCGATGCCAATCAAAATGATTACACCTAGAAGAATAACACTAAGGCGCATGGCACTGCGCCACAGAGGAGGACATAAACATGCCAATGAAGCGTCTCGCTTGCAATCTCGTGATTGCATAGGCATCACACTTCCCATAGTGCACTGGGTCCGGCGCCTATACACATTGCACTTAAAGGACCTTTTTGTTTGTTTTTTTAAAGGACCTTTTTTTTTTCATTTGAATGTGGTCAAAAGTAGGTGATATTGCTTGAAAGCTGCCGTTTGTAGACCACCAGAAAGAGATTGTACAATCAGACTGAACTCTTCGGCCTCATGCACACAGGACATTTTTGGACATTTTACAGCTGCTGTTTTTAGCTTCAGACTTTTTTTCCTACAATCGATAAACTCCCCATCATGCTATTCTATGTGTTCATGCACACATAAGCTGTTATCAAATGTTTTTGGCTGAGCTGTAAAAAAAACCAAGATTAGTGGGTTTTGAGAGACGCTTTTCAGCTGTAAAAACGCTCAAATGCTCAAAGACGCGCAAAGACACCACTCACCAACATTTTTGGACGTTTTTGATCCATTGAAAAAAAAAAAAACCCTCAAAAACACTACTGCTGGAAAACGCTCAAAAACGGTATTGTAATAATGCTAAAAAAAAAAATGAAAAACTCACTGCAAAGCTGACATTTTTAGAAAGTTTTCTTAACGTCATGTGTGTAAGAGGCCTTCCAGTCAACATTCCTCTGAAAACTCTTGGCCTTTGATAAGGACGGTAAAGGGGTGTACAAACATACAAACTTCCCATAATCCTCTAAACTTCCCATATTCCTTCCTTGAAGATTGGGTAGACATTATTCAACATCTGTAGGCAACTTTAAGTATATGTACAGTAGGGTTGCCACCTTTTCTTCAAGCCAAACCCGAACACTTTGGGTGCCCCAAAGAGAGTAGTAATGGGGTGCGCATAGCGTGCCGCAGCAAACAGCAATTGTGCTCAATTTGCTATTGATGACATCCTCACTCCGCATCCCAGTGATGCTGAAACTACCCCCAGACAGCCGCCCACAGCTCCCGGACGGCAACAGATTTGTGTGTAACTATCTTGGTTACTTGAGGAGCCACAGCCTGGTCTGAATAATGTGTCCGGGTTTCAGTCCCCCTAAAACCTAGACACATGATTCAAAGCCCAAACTGTCCAGGTGAATCCTGAAAGGTGGCAACCCTAATGTACAGCCAAAAATTGTATTTGTTTTGGCTAAAGTCAGGAAGGGTTAAAACCTCTGACCCACTTCATCTCAATTTACTTCCTGTTCCAGAGATGCAACAGTCAAAAGAAATATCTTTCAAAGTGGTGGTAATTTCTTTGGCAGTTGTCACTAGGGATGAGCCGAACACCCCCCCCCCCCTCCGCCCCCCCCGGTTCCGTTCGCACCAAAACTTGCGAACAGACAAAAAGTTTGCGTGAGCATTCGGACACCATTAAAGTCTATGGGACCCGAACATGAAAAATCAAAAGTGCTCACTTTAAAGGCTTAAATGCAATGTTATTGCCCTAAATCGATAGTTTTTCCAGGAGCAGTGATTTTAATAATGCTTAAAGTGAGAAAAAAATGAAAAATTCCTTTAAATATTGTGCCTGGGGGGTGTCCTTAGCCTGTGTGTAAAAGGGCGCATCTCTGTGAGGTGTAGAACATAGCCAGAGCAAAATGACATTTCCATAGGAAAAATTGTCATTTAAAATCGCGGTTGTAATGTATTGCCAGTTCCCGGCAATATACAAAAAATCGTTGAAAAAAAGTGCATGGGGTTCCCCCCCCCCCCCCCCCAGCCCAAAACAGGCTCTTCGGGTCTGGTGTGGATATTAAGGGGAACCCTGCGCCAAATTTAAAAAACCATTGACGTGGGGTTCCCCCTAAAATCCAAACCAGACCCTTATCCGAGCATGCAGCTCTGGCTGGTTAGGGTGGGGGGGATGGGCGAGTGCTCCCCCTTCCTGAACCGTACCAGGCTACATGCCCTCATTGGTGCTTTGGGAGAGGGGGGGCTCTGCCCCCCCACCTCAAAGCAACTTGTCCCCATGTTAATGGGAACAAGAGCCTCTTCCCCACAAAACTGGCCGGTGCTTGTGGGGGTCTGTGGGTGGGGGTGGGCTTATCGAAATCTGGAAGCCCCCTTTATTAAGGGGGCCCCCAGATCCCCCCCCCCCCGAATGAATAGGTATGGAGTACATTGTACCCCTACCCATTCACCAAAAAAGGAGTGTAGTGCTACAAAAAACAAGAGGCAGCTTTTGACAAATCCTGTATTGTGTAAAATAGCTCTTTTCTTCTTTCTTCTTTTTTCCTCCATCTTCTCCTGGCCGGGTCCTTCTTCTGGTCTTTTGCTTCTTCTTTTAGTCTTCTTGCTTCCTCTCTTCGTCTTCAATCTTCATCTTCTCCTTCTTTCACCGCCGCCAATCTCCCCGTTGCTGCAGCCCAGCCCCAGCGCATCTCCCAGAATGGGTCGTCTTCACAATGACAGTTCTTTTATAAGAAGGGACGGGGCCACCGGTGACGTAAATGGGTGACCCGCCCACTCTGACAGTGAATGACGTCAGAAGGGGGCAGGCTCACTTGGTTAAGTCAATGGGTGGCCCCGCCCCTTCTTATAAAAGAACTGTCATTGTGAAGACCACCCTGGGCTGCAGCAGCAGGGAGAGTGGCGGAGGTGAAAGAAGAAGACGAAGATTGAAGATGAAGAGAGGAAGCAAGAAGACTAAAAGAAGAAGCAGAAGACCAGAAGAAGGACCAGGCCAGGAGAAGATGGAGGAAGAAAGAAGAAAAGAGCTATTTTACACAATGAAGGTCAAAAACTGACTCTTGTTTTGTTTACCACTACACTCCTTTTTTGGTGAATGGGTAGGGGTACCTACAAGGTACCCCATACCTATTCACATAGGGGGGTCAGGATCTGGGGGCCCCCTTATTAAAGGGGCTTCCAGATTCTGATAAGCCCCCTGCCGCAGACCCCCACAACCACCGGCCAGGGTTGTGGGGAAGAGGCCCTTCTCCCCATCAACATGGGGACAAGGTGCTTTGGGGGTGACCTCAAAGTATCCTCCCCATGTTGAGGGCATGTGGCCTGGCATGGTCTGGAGGGGGGTCCCCACCCCCTCCCGCCACGCCAGGGCTCCGTGCTCGGATAAGGGCCTGGTACGGACTTTGAGGGGGACCCCTACGCAAATTTTTTTTAAATTTTGGCACGGGGTTCCCCTTAAAATCCATACCAGACCTAAAGGGCCTGGTATGGACTTTGGGGGGACACCTACGCAATTTTTTTTAATTTTGGGTGGGGTTCCCCTTAACCACTTCCTTACTGGGCACTTAAACCCCCCTCCTGCCCAGACCAATTTTCGGCTTTCAGCGCTGTGGCATTTTGAATGACAATTGCGCGGTCGTGTGACGTGTGTTCCCTGGGTGTGTTCTAACTGTGGGGGGGGGGCATGCTGGCCGGGACATAACAGATCTAACTGATCCCAGTGATAGGGATCAGTAGATCTGGTATGTCCCCTGTAACATAACGGAGAACCGCCGTGTTTACACCGGCGGTTCCCTGTTCTGCAGCTCTGTCAGGCGATCGCGGGTCTCGAGTGGACATTGAGTCTGCCTGACCCGCGGGCACGTCCGCGCAGCGTGCAGTGGCCGCGCGCACCCCCCGCCGCCAGGGGGCGCGCCGGGAGCGTGCACAGGGGACGACGTTCATGGACGTCGTCCCGGCAATACAGATCCGCGCTGGAGCTGTACTTCAGCAATAGCGCGGATCTGTAGGGGTTAAAATACATACCAGACCTGAAGGGTCTGTTACAGACTTCGGGGGGGAACCCTACGCATTTTTTTTTTAAATTTTGGTGCGGGCCCCGCTGTTGTAAATGATTTTAAAGATTGTGATGACATGCCCCAGTCAAACAGGTGCTGAAAAATTGGGCCTTGGGTGTTGGCGGTGCCAGGACACTGTAACTCCTTGCAGTTACTCTTGTTGGGCGCAAGAATGGGACCTGCTGTTGTAAATTAGTTTAACCACTTAAGGCCCGGAGCCCCTTTTTACACTTGTTGTTTACAAGTTAAAATGTTTTTTTTGATAAAAAATTACATAGAACCCCCAAACATTATATATATTTTTTTTCAAACACCCTAGAGAATAAAATGGTGATCATTGCAATACTATTTGTCACGCGGTATTTGCGCAGTGGTCTTTCAAACATAATTTTTTTGGAACAAAATAGCTTTTTTGAGTTAAAAAATAAAACAACAGTAAAGTTAGCCCAATTTTTTGTACATTGTGAAATAGGATGTTACGCCGAGTAAATAGATACCATACATGTTATGGTTGAAAATTGCGCACACTTGCGGAATGGCGACAAACTCCTGTACTTAAAAATCTCCATAGGCGACGCTTTAAAAAGTTTTAACGGTTATCAGGTTAAAGGTGCAGAGGAGGTATTTTGCTAGAATTATTGCTCACACTCTGGTGATCGCGACGATACCTCACATGTGTGGTTTGAACACCGCTTTCATATGCGGGCATGACTTACGTACGTCTTTTCTTTGCTGCGCGAGCTCGCAGGGACGGTGGCACTTTAAATTTTTTTTTAAATTTTTTTAATTTATTTATTTATTTATTTTTAACACTGTTTGTTTAAAAAAAAATCTGATCATTTTTATTGCTATCACAAGGAATGTAACACCAGTAATATATGGTGACAGGTACTCTTTATGGAGGGATGGGGGGTCTAAAAGACCCCCCATCCCTCCTTTGTACTTCACGGTATTCAGATCGCCAAAAATGGTGATTCTGAATACTGTCATTTTTTTAAAACCGGCGCCGTTTGCTGCCGAGTTAACTGGAAATGACGTTGTGACGTCGCTTCCGGAAATGTATGAATGAGTAACGATTCCGGCTTCCACAGGGACTCCACACAGTGGCCAGAAGCATCGGATCGGAACTCCGGTCTCCCAATGGGACAGGAGACTGGAGAAGAGCGACGGACGGTGGCGGGAGGGGGTGGCCCCTCCCGCTCCCTGGGATAAAGACCGAGCGGCTTCTGAGCCGGATCGGCCATTATCACCAGATAGCCAGCCGCCTGCCCTAAAAAACGGTACCAGGGAATAGCCTGTAGCTGCAGGCCATACCCCGATACATGTACTTAAATCTGCCGCCGTTTATAAATGGCAATTCGCGTTAAGTGGTTAAAAATTGTGATGACATGCTCCAGTCCAACAGGTGGTGAAAAATTGGGCCTTGGGTGTTGTCGGTGCCAGAACACTGTAACCCCTTGCAGTTACTTGTGTTGGGTGCAGGAACAGGCCATGCTGTTGTAAATTGGTTTAACCACTTAACCCGATTCACTGTTTATAAACGGGCTGCTTTAAGTGGAAGTATCGGGGTATTGCCTGCAGCTCGGTCGTTATCCCAGGCAGCGGGAGGGGACATCCCCCCTTTCCGCCACTGTCTGCCACTCTTCTCCGGCCTCCCGTCCCACCAGGAGACCGGAGCTCTGATCCACGGGCTATGTGAAGTCCCTGTGGAAGCTGGAATCGGCTTCGATCGGGACTCTTTCGTACATTTCCGGAAGCAACGTTACAACGTCACTTCCGGTTTACTCGACGGCTAACGGTGCCAGTTTTAAAAAAATGACAGTATTCAGAATGGCCGTTTTTGGCGATCTAAATACTGCCGGTGGTGCGCTCTCGTGCCCAATGCAATCTGCATGAGTGTGCCCGCGGCTCGGGCGGACCTGGTGTGAGCTGCCAGAGGGAAAGAACGGGGAACCGCCGAAGTAAACACGCCTAGGGAACACAGTTAACCCCTAGATTTCCCCCTGCAGGTTAACCCCTTCACTGCCAATGACATTTATACAGTAATCAGTGGATATTTAAATTTCTGATCGCTGTATAAATGTCATTGGTCCCAAAAAAGTGTCAAAAATGTCCAACATGTCCGCCCCAATATCAAAGTCCACATAAAAATCGCAGATCGCCGCCATTATTAGTAAAAAGAAAAATGTAAAATGAACAGACACAAAAGATACACTCAGCATCTTTCCAAATAACTGTTCGGCTTTATTATGACACAATTGAAGGTTTTTATACACATGATTACGTAGGTACCACATTAATATTACAATTGTACTTGTATGGTAACAAGGGGCGTAACATAGGCAGATTAATTCTAATCAGGACTCGAAAGAATGCAAACATGTAATGAAAACATTATTAGTGCCGTGTGCACCATGAGTGCAGTGTGCAATACATACAAAATAGAATACAATTATATACGGAACTTACAACTTTATATTACAATCTCCCCTCTTTTGATCAATGATATTTTGATCAATTATACCTGCTATCACCTTTAACCTGGAACCTCCACACGCTTAGATGGGGGTAGTCGTGTCCAAAAATGCAAAACTCCATTGTGGAGAATATAATAGCTGAGAA
Source organism: Glandirana rugosa (assembly GCA_018402905.1). Lineage (NCBI taxonomy): Eukaryota > Metazoa > Chordata > Amphibia > Anura > Ranidae > Glandirana > Glandirana rugosa. The sequence continues at coordinate 393,316 of BLSH010134353.1, forward strand.
GCTTTTTTCATTACAAAATGACTTTTCATTGTGAAAAACAAATGATTGATAAGAAATATTTACAGAGTATTGGCTGTACACTCCTGTGGCCAGAATGACCTTATAGCTTAATTGCTGGCATGCTGATTTATCAGCAAGTGTAAACGCAAACAATTCTACATAGAATGGAAGAAGTATAAAAGACAAATATGACTTCAACATGGCTGAACTATTTTTAAAATGCCATTAAATATATCTATATTTATATCCCTTGCAATTAAAGCATTTGAATAAATAATACCCTAGACAGTGATTCCAAGAGGGAAACAAATCAAACACAGAGATTCTTTAATTTAGTCATTTTTGCAGTGTCTGGTGTGGATCCAGGGGACTTTTGCAAAACTGTACATGAATAGACGCTGTATTGAGTCTACAAACATTTCCTTATATATAAATGTGTCTTAACAATCCACAAGTCACCTGGCTTTCGTTTATGAGATCCTTCTAAACTGTTAGGATCTGGAATTGGGAAGAAAACACATAAATTAATTTGCCAAAAACCTTAAAAGATCAGCAACATTCTCTGTGATTCTAGTTGAGGCCATCAGCTGCTGAGACAAAAAATAAGCAAGTGAGTAACACTCCCAAACTAAATCTTATAGGGAGAGAGTCCAATATCTCCTTTGGGGCTTAAGAAAATATAAGAAAACATACAGGCTATAGTTTTCTAGTTTCTTACTCTACTTTTCCCACTATATTGTAGATGGTAGGGGGTGTAAAAATAAAACCTCAAAAATTCTAGAAAGGACTCGCCCATAAAAACAGTTCCTCTGTTACTCTCTGTAGAGTCTGGCACTCTGTACTTACAAACTACTTACTGATAACTAGAGTTGAGCGAACCTCTGGAAGTTCGGGTTCTGCTGGTCCGTCCGAACTTCGGGACAAAGTCCGGGTCCGGGTCCGGACGGAACCCGAACGATCGCACGGACAACGAACCCCATTGAAATCAATGGGGACCCGAACTTTTATGCACAAAAATGGCTGTAACAAAGTCCTGGAAAGCCCTAGAGGGCTGCAAAAGGAAGTAAAATGGGGGTAAGGGTAGGGCAAGTGCCCTACAAAAAAATGGGGACAGGGAAATAATTGTAAATATTTTTAAAAAAATAAAAACATAAAAAAAGCAAAAATGGAGGTGAATGTGGATCATCTTCAAACTGTGTCTGAAAAGTATTAATTAATGGTAGAAGCCATATAACTGTTCTAAAATCATCTTCAAACTAGGGCAAGTGCCCTACAAATAAATGGGGATA